>JAQQSY010005222.1:0-11802 GCA_028646535.1 Procyon lotor | reverse complement strand
AACACTGCCGGTCTCTAAAAGTTGGTGTCCACAGTCATAGGTGCTTGTGTGTTTTAGTCCTGCCATCTTGGGGTGGTCTGGGGAGCATTATGCATCTTAGCGGGTCCGAGAATAGAAAAGCAACGAGAGTACTGAAAAGGTTGTAAGAGGGGATGAATGAGTATGATGAAAATGAAAGAAATTAAAAGTGACACTGTGAGAAATGATGCCGCCACAGAGTTTCAATGTACAACAAAATTGTCTCTTTTGGGGAAGGACGGCCATCAGTTTTTATTAGGCAAAGGAAATAAGAGTATGCTGCTTTCAGAGCTTTTTAAAACTTTGTAAAGAGGGGCACCTGGGTGGCTCAGTGTTGGTTAAAGCCTCTGCCTTCGGCTCGGGTCATGATCTCAGGGTCCTGGGATTGAGCCCCACATCGGGCTCTCTGCTCAGAGGGGAGCCTGCCTCTCCCTCTTTCTCTGCCTGTCTCTCTGCCTGCTTGTGATCTCTGTCAAATAAATTAATAAAATATTTAAAAAAAAAAAACAACTTTGTAAAGAATGAGCTTGCTCCATCTATTGGATGGGGCTGCATCCAGACGCTTGTGAAATTCAACACCACAGTCACTCTGAGCTTTAGTACATATGGATCTACAAAAAAACATTAGTTCACTACCTAATTTGAAAATAAGAGCTGGACAGAGTTTTCCCGCTGCTAGCAATCAGATGAAGGCAATTTATAGACAAAAAATAGTAAGTTAACGTATAGATTAAAAAAACATTAAGTTCAAGGATAAAACTGTCAGTGGGTTAGGTTTCCTGAGAATTTTTCTTCCTTCTGGGAGTTCTCAATCACCCATCATCTCTACTTCCTGTTATCGAGATTGCTCGAGTGTCATGTGTCAGAGAAATCTTCGAAGAACCCCAAGCCGATGTCCATGCTCCATCTATCCTAGCCCCCACCATAGCTAGTGACATTGAAACACTTCGGTGTATTTCCCCAAGGTACAGATGGGCATGGGTTCAACTGGCCAGTACAGCCCACGCATCTCAAAGTATCCAGTGACCACGTGAAATCCAAGCTGGTAGACTTAGAAATGTTCATTCACCCTGACAGGTCATGGGGAGCTGGTCATTGCTCAGAAGAATTTCTGAGCAGTTCTGAACATTTATTTATAAAAACTTTAATATTCATTTGATTACCTATTTACTTAGTCTACCATTTATGACTTAAATTCTTTATTTAGGAGGCATAAATTCGGCTAACTCACTTAGAAATGATAGAAGATATGCTAATGAAACATTTAAGGAGGGATTAAGTGGACTACTAGACCAAAGTATCTCTGATAAGGAAGACACCTAAAAGGAACTGTAGGAGAGGATAGCCTGAGAGAAACATCTTGGGACTAATCAAAAGGAAGCAGCCTATGCAAATCATTAATAAGCTGTAATTAACAGGAAATAGCAAGAGATTAGAGACAAGTCTTACAGCCTGGAGAGCTGAAGATGAACTTAGTATTGCTTTCACATCATTGGCTACAAATATGCTGTACTTATTTAAAAGCAGTGTCTTTGGGGCGCCTGGGTGACTCAATAGGTTAAGCGTCTGCCTTTGGCTCAGGTTCTGGGATCGAGCCCCACTTTGGGCTTCCTGCTCAGTGTGGAGTCTGCCTCTCCCTTTGTCTCTCCCTCTCCCTCCCCGCATTTGTGCACGCTCTCACTCTTTCTCAAATAAACAAATATCTTTAAAAAAAATTTTTGTAAAAAGCAGTGTGTTCTATAAATCACAAGGTCAGGTTTCCAACAGAATCTGCTTTATCTTCTGAAACTTGTATCAAATGTGTACATGGTCATGAATGGGTTCCCTCACAGTACTGTCCCTGCACTCATTATGTAATATACCCAAGGATAAGAATGTTAACTTGTGGGGCGCCTGGGTGGCTCAGTGGGTTAAAGCCTCTGCCTTCGGCTCAGGTCATGATCTCAGGGTCCTGGGATCGAGCCCCACATCGGGCTCTCTGCTCAGCAGGGAGCCTGCTGAGTGCCTGCCTCTGCCTGCCTCTCTGCCTACTTGTGATCTCTCTCTGTCAAATAAATAAATAAAATCTTAAAAAAAGAAAAAGAATGTTAACTTGTTTTTATTGCTATATATGAATCAATCAAGATACAGCATTAATATTTCCTTGCTAACACCCAAGAGCTGCTAGAATAGGTACGACCGGCTGTATTCAAATTATCTGCTTGTAGGTCTGTCTCCCGACTCAAGCTCCCCGGAATCGGCGATCTTTTTAACCCAGCCTCTGACAGGTTCTCAGCAGATGTCTGTTGAACCAAACTGGTAACAGAACGAAGACATCAACAACTAGACATTAATTCCATGGCAATTAAATGAACAAATGATACGGACAGAAAACTCCTACAGAAGTACAAATACATTTCATTCCTTTCAACCTTAGTGGAAAAATTTCAACAGGTCGCGATTCTTTTTTTACAGGGCGACATTGAATGCTACTAGCCTGACGGTGAAATAGGACGTTCATCACGGCTTGCACAAGGACGTGCGTTCCAGTGGCCGTCCTTTGCTGCGTGAAAACTGAAGGACAGCCCTATCATGTAAAAGGCAATTTAGCAATACTGTGACCACATCAGTATTAATCTCCTACCAATGTCATGATTCTGGACTCCAGAGAATTCATCAGAAGAAAATCATCCAGAGAGGCATGCCTAAGATAAAATTGTGACTAGCCATGCCAAACCAGAGTGGAGGCCTCGATGTCCCACAAAAGGAATAAAATCCAGCTCAAGCTCGTTAAGCCAGTTGGAAGACAATTTCGAGTCCAGGTTTAAAAAAAAAAAGAAAAGAAAGAAAGAAAGCTTGACCTAAGGCCATCGAGAAACAGAGACCAAGTCAAAGATAGTCCAGAGGCAAAACTGCCAGGACAGGGGGAAAGCCTGGATATAAAGAACACAGAGGAGAAAGAGGGGGACTCAGAGATGAGGCAGCATTCAAAATGCCAGGGCAGGAGTCCGCAAACCCTTCCTGTAAAGGGCCAGACAGTAAATGGTATGGGCTCTGCAGGCCGTACGGTCACTCTTTTTTTTTTTTTTTTTTTTAAGATTTTATTTATTTGACAGAGAGAAACACAGCGAGAGAGGGAACACAAGCAGAGGGAATGGTAGCGGGAGAAGCAGGCTTCTTGCCGAGCAAGGAGCCCGATGCGGGGCTCGATCCCAGGACTCTGGGATCATGACCTGAGCCGAAGGCAGACGCCTAACGACTGAGCCACCCAGGCGCCCCACCGTACGGTCACTCTTAACTGCTCAGCTCTGCTGGGGCAGTGCGGGCCTGGGTTCCAATAAACTTTTTTTTTACAAAACAGGCAGTGGTGGGGCGCCTGGGTAACTCAGCCATCGGGCACCTGCCTTCGGCTCAGGTCCTGATCTCAGGGTTCTGGGATTGACCCCCACATGGGACTCCCTACTCCGCAGGAGGCCTGTTCTCCCTCTCCCACTCCCTCTGCTTATGTTCGCTCTCTCAGTGTCTCTCTCTGCGTCAAATAAATAAATTAATTAATTAAAACAAAACAAAACAAAACAGACAGTGGGCAGGATTTGGCTTCCAGGCCAGAGCTTGCTGACCCACAGACTAAGGAATACAGGGAAGGAAAGCCAATTTGAGGATGTAGTTCTAGTAGAGAAGTTCAAGAGGAAAATCAATGTAGGCGTAAAGAGATGCCAGGCCTAAAGACATAAAACTGAAAGTCATCAGCTGTGAGGGGGTAGGTCCGGGGGTGCTGAGATCACTCAGGGGAATGGTCTGAGAAGACAGAAGAGAAGGGACATGTCTCTGTCCAAATACAAGGGCAGCTATGCCATGGCCCTTCAGATCACTGGGGCCCTGGAAAGGTAGGAACATCATAGACTAACCCCACAGAACTCAAACTTTTTAAAAAGAGGCTCATATTTCAACACAGAGAAAAAGCAGATAGTGTAATACTACTTTTTTAGAGATTTTATTTATTTATTTATTTGACAGAGAGAGAGACCACAAGTAGGCAGAGGCAGGCAGAGAGAGAGGGGGAAGCAGGCTCCCCGATGCAGGGCTCGATCCCAGGACCCTGAGCCGAAGGCAGAGGCTTTAACCCACTGAGCCACCCAGGTGCCCAGGAGTGTAATAATATTTTTAAATGGATTTATACCTGACTAATTACTGTGGCATCTACCTCCATTTGAGAAACGGAAATAGAATGATATATGCCAAACTTCTACAGTCTGACAAGAATGCATGGTGCACATACTAATTCCAGAACCTTACACCAGAATGTCAGGTCCCTTGAGCGGGGGATGGGGTGGGAGGGTCTGCCGAAGACATACTGGGAACCACTAACACAGAGATCATTTCAGATGAGAATAACATGCTGCTTTCACATGTAAACCGATGCCACAGGGCCACATCTGTTTAGGGCTCCTTTTTGTTTCATCAAACAATGGGTTTTCACTAAATCTATAAATACTCTGATATTCCAGGATTTCACAATATGAGCACTGTATATAACAAGGCCACGCAAGAGCAGACCCAGAAGTTGCGAGGATAACAGATTTCTTTCCTCCTCTGCTCTATGCAGACTCTGGATGGGATCCATTCAGATTGAGGCAAACAGAGCATCGTTACCTCCCTTTTCTCAGAAATCCTGTTCCAAGCTCCCCTAGAAAAGGCAGAGGAAATCCGTGTGTGGAATAGGTGAGGGACGTAGAAGGTTCCTGCTGACAAAGGGAAGGATATGGTTTGCGATGTTGAGTACAGAAAGGACTATCTCATGGAAGAGAGATTGATTCTTCGTGGCACCAGAGAACTGCTCCGGGATGCCCAGGCGGAGGTGCATTTTGATTCACCGTGAGAATCTGCACTGTCCCTAACACAGTGGGCTGCCTCGTGAGGCAGTGAGTCTTCTGCTCCTGGGGAAGGTCATTAGGTTTCTGTGATCAGGGAAGGGTGTGCAAGGAAGGTAACACCGGAAAACAAGCCGGTAGGGAGTGGGACAAATGGGACGGTTGATGCCCGATACAGAGGGGACAGCGGCTACTCAGCCACGACTCCTTGTACGAGGGAGCAACACCAGACATTGCTAGGTCTTCATGATGGTACGAGAACCGGCAAATCCAGGTTTTCATGGGAAAACACCAAATCTTTAAATATGGGCCAATGATTGTAATAAACATTTACATACTTGAGAAATCAACCAAACAGAATACATCGATACCCTGCAAGCAAACAGTGTAGAGCTTTGGTTCTGACCATTCACCTATCGAGAATGTAAAAGGCCTAGACGAGGGCTTCCCAACCTCAGCACTCTTGACCTTTGGGACCAGATTGTTCTGTGTGGTGAGGCCATTCTGTGTGTGGTAGGATGGTCAGCAGCATCCCTGGCCTCTCTCAGCAGATGCCGGGAGCACCCCGCCCCCCTACCAAGTCCTGACCAACAACCATGTCTCCAGACATTGCCACATGCCCCCCAGGGGACCACCCCTGGTAGGAGCCACCGATGTGGGCAACATCCAACTCTGAGCTTCCAGGATTTTATGAAAGCATCGCGCATGACTCCAACACGGGCTTCCTCCAAGAAGAGCTGCCCATGTGAAGTCCAGACTTACAGCTTACAGCTGGGGGGAATCCCAGACCTGGTTTCTGATTCATGACAGCTCTACCACTGACTAGCCTGTGACCTCTTTCGAGTCCTCCCTTCCTCGTCATTCAACTAGGAATAAATAACATCACCTCTGGCACTTCCCATGGAGAAGGCGGTGAGATTATCTACGCAAAGCCTCTAGACCAGCAGCTCCGCCAACACCAAAGGCACTGAATCCACATTAACCCTTCCCTGGTGAATCAGGTGAAAAAGCAGCCAGGTCAGGGTCTGTCATCAGAAACATGTGGGATCCAGAGTCAGAAGCCCTGGCCCCAAGTCCTGCCCCAAGAACCAAACCAGGTGCTTTGGGACAGCACTTGGGAAGCAAACCCCCTAGAGTACTGATGAGTATCACTATCAGTTCTTTGAAAGCTTTCTGAAAAGGAAAGAACCAGCTCTTCCAAAAATCCAGGAACTGAGAGGATAGGCATATCAGGGAAAGGTATAGGAGAGAAAAGGAAAATTGGAACAGGAATCATTAACCTCTCGATCCTTTTACACACGCAATTGCCAACTGGTGACCCACACATAGACCAAGTCTGACCAGGGACAGATTCTGTGGAGCCGCACGTTGTGTCACGGTGGTGGCTTAATTTGCATTCAATGCCACCTGATTTTCAGGAAAATCCATATTTCAGGCCTTTCTCAAAAACTCCAAAGGTTGGGCCACACTGGGCCCATGTTCCCACATGCCCCTCAGGTGAGACAAACACTGGTGAGGTCCCCCACGACCCTTACCTGTTCTAAGTCACTCTGCTTTCACTAGCCTGGAGTCTACTATCTAGGAAAGCATTTGGACCTGCAGGGAGTACCTCAGTCTTGTTACAAACCAACCCCAATGAGACACTCCCTTCCAGAGCCTCTCCTAGGTCATCAACTCTCCTAGGTAGTCACTCAGACTCTTCTGCCCTTGACATTTCTACCTCACAACTCAGCATTTATTGAGTTCCTCACGCCGGTATACACCTTCCTCTGCTCAGGCTCTCACCCCCCTAAAGTACCACCTGCATCCGATGGATTATCTATCTGCCCTGGAGACTGTCAAAATACATCTTTCTTTTTAGAGCAGGACTACAAAAGACACGACATGATACTTACTGTATCCTAACCAGCACTCCTTCGCCCCTGCTGCTAGGAACAGCACCCAGTGTTCTCTGGGGGGGCCAGTGCTCCCCCATTCCTGGTCCCTGTGGTTTGGGTGGGGCTGACTCCATTCCCATTTCCAGGGCAAGGCATGGGAGCCAGTCAGACACATACAGAGTCAATCCTGGGCCTCTGGCCACAGTGAAAAGCATTCTCTGTCCCTCTAGGACTTGAACTGAGGAGGACGGAAAACTGGGTCGGGGCGGGGGTGTCTCCTGGTGGACACAGCCTATCTAGAGAGCAGAAACCCTGGCTGCACCCATACTACTTTTGGACTCTCTGGGTCACATACGAGCCAATGAAATTCCCATTTTGGCTTAAGGTAATTCAAGTTGGGTTCTCTTACAAGCAAAAGAGACCTAATCAATAGGACAGAAAATGGAAAGAAATGCTTACAGATGGGGGGAAAGGCTCTGCTCCACTTTTCTCCTGGTTTCTTGGTTTGGTTTTGGTTTGTCTGTCCATCCACTCAGAGTGCAGTGTTGCTCACTGTATTAGCTGTCCCTCTTTAAACAGTTACCTAATGGTCTATAATTATTTCTTGTTTGTCTGTCTCTTCCACTAATCTACTGAGCCCCTTCAGGGCAGAAACTAGGGTGTGCTCACTTTTGATTCTTTAATACCTTGAGCAGTGGCACACAGTGTGGGCTCAAGAAGTGCCCCTTGGTGACTCAACCATCCCAATTCTCTTCTTTGGGGCACCCTGTCCTGAGACTACCGCATCAGACTGGCGCGTGTGCTACACAAACCATCTTCTGAAACACGCTCATGCTTCCGGTGGAGACTCATCGCATCATGAGAACTCCCTCCTTCCCGCCATTCCTGACTCTCCCGCATGTTGGTCCCATGGAACCTCACAAGGTCCCCGTTCTTGGGTAGAGAACATGGCCTTGCAAGGCTCCAGGAATAGATAACACACACGATGGGCGTGCCATCCACACGAATGACTTCACTCATGCAGAAGACCTTTGCTTTCTAGCCTTCCTCTTGAGTTGAATGCAACCAGAATCCTGCTTCTGATGTCTACCAATAACACGATAACACACGATCACAATTCTAGGCTCTCTCCTGCCTCCGTGTTTCCTCCCAAGGCTTTTACAATAATTTGAGTGGAAAAAATACAAATATATCGAGGAAATGGACAACAGTGAAGCCGAAGCTTCTCCAGAAAAACAATTTGGATTTTGGGAGCATGACTGCCACACCCTTCATAGCTCTGCAGTCGCCTCAGCCTCCACTGGCCTCCACTGGCATCGAGCAATAAAGATCTTCAAACAGAGTCAAAGGTCAGGGCCAGAATTACAGTCCCAGCATGAATCACCATTGACTCTCTCCAGTTTTCATTTTCCCATACTTGGGCTCACACCGCCGAGGAGATCTGGTAAGAACTAGATTTACCCTTGATTTGATAATCTTTGTGGAGTTTCTGATGCTAGGCACCACAGCAGACGCTGGGAAATGAAAGAGAAAGACAGCAAGGGCTCCCTCAAGGCATTTCGTACACTGGAGAACAAGAACAAGTAAAAAGGCCACTCCATTATAGAAAACCAGGTGCTATGCGGACTTAGGAAAGTTTCCCAGGATGGGGCCCTCCAGTCTCTGTTGGAACTATCAGCAAAGGCCTTTTAATGGCAGAGACCTTTGCCTGGAGAGGGGAAGAATGAGTGGGAGGCAGCTACAAGACTGCTGTGGTGAAAGGAGCTCTGGAGCATTCGAGGTAGAGGCGAACAGGTAAGAATGCTCGGCCTGCTCTGGAATCCAAAAGTAGGGCACCTACGGTCGGAAAGCAAGTGTAAAGAGAGAAGCTGCTACAGAGGAAGCTGGGGCCAAAGAGACCCTGACTGGCTTGGGAGCTTGAAAAGGCTCAGAAGTTTTCACAAACCAAGCAAACACCCCTTTTCTGATACAGTGTACAAACAGGCCAGAATGACAATGTGACAAATCTGTCTTGACACTCACTGAATATTCATTTCACAGGGTATGTTACTAAGAATGCAAAGGGGGTGGGTAAGAAAACTCACAAGGAATTATCTTATAATTCATTTACAGATTGTTGGTTGAAACACTGCCCCCACTATGACCCTTTCTACCTCTCTCTCGGCATTATTTCTATCATTTTCTAAAAATGACATAAAAGGGGACGACTGGGTGGCCCAGTGGGTTAAGCAGCTGCCTTCGGCTCAGGTCATGATTCTAGGGTCCTGGGATCGAGTCCCACATCGGGCTCCTTGCTCAGCAGGGAGCCTGCTTCTCCCTCTGCCTCTGCCTGCCACTCTGCCTACTTGTGATCTCTCTCTCTCTGTCAAATAAATAAATAAATTTTTTTTAAAAATGACATAAAAGTAGGCACCACTAGATTTAGGGGACAGGCATCAACTCTGGAAACAGGATCCATGCACACTAAGATAATACGGTGGGGTAGCAACCAAATTAAACAGCAAAACTAAGCCACTAAGCAAAAAGTTAGGCGGTGGGGAGGGGGGAGGAACCGAAACAGTAAAAGGTAAATTTAGAAAACATGAGGGGAAGTAAAAGTATTTTGGTACACGCACACAAAAAGAACTATCACATGTGCTTTGACCAAACCAAACTCCCCCTTTGACTCAACTGTAGGGGAAAAAAAAGAAGCAAAAGCTATAGGAAACTCACACTTTGGTATCTCATCCCAGAATAAACAGTCAGTAGGTCCAGTACAGCCAACTGCCCTAAAAGACCTTGAAGGATGTGTCCCAGATAACCGGGCGCATGATAACCACCTCCGAGAGCTCTGAAATCCACCAGTCGTTCCTGTTCCAACAGCCTGATGGTCTACAAACCCCGGTCCCTGCTGTCATTTCATAATGTTTCCTGTCAGGCATTAAAGCCGTACCAAAGAAACCTGGAGAAGAATCTGCTTCCAAATCCAAAGGGAGAAAGGCTTTCTAAAAGCTCTTTAAAAAATAAAAGTTGGCTAA
Source organism: Procyon lotor (assembly GCA_028646535.1). Classification (NCBI taxonomy): domain Eukaryota; kingdom Metazoa; phylum Chordata; class Mammalia; order Carnivora; family Procyonidae; genus Procyon; species Procyon lotor. Next base: position 2,040 of record JAQQSY010005222.1, on the reverse strand, counting down.
GGCGGTTCCACAATTCTTTCCTCCCAGTTGCCGATTTCTCCATGTCAAGAACATGGGCAGCCCCACCCACAGGGGCCCCGGTTAGGAGTCAGCGGCACCTCTACAGTCCCTCGATGCACGCCCGAAACTCCCTAGGTGGATCCGACGGGCTCTGACCGCCCCTTACTTATTTCCTGCCATCGGGCACTTGGAGGCGGTGGGTCTGCAGCAGCGAGGCGACCCGGAAAGGCTGAGCACCTCGCCCTCAGAGCACGGCGTCTGCCCGGCCTCGGGCACATCCGCGACCCGAGTTTTCGCCCAGGGCAAACCCCGGGGGGCGGCAGGGGAAGGCTCCGGTCCAGTACCCCCAGCGCGACGCTCGGCGGGGCCCGGACGATCAACGGGTATCGGGGACCTGAGCTGGGGCGTCTTGCAAGGCCGACCCGACCCCAAGGTCCCCGGGAGCCCGGGCGGCGGCTCCGAGCTGGGCTCCAGGCCGCAGCGTGGCGCAGCCCGGGACACAGACCCCCTGTGCCCGGAGCCGGGAGCGGCCGGGCACTGAAGCCTGTGGCCCACGGAGCAGGGGAGCCTCCGCCCCGCCCTGCCCGTCCACCCGCTCGGGCCTCCGGCCGGGTCCACAGGTCGCCACGCGACGCGCCCCCGGCCCCCACCCGGCGCGCCCCCGGCGGCCCGAATCGGCGCACTCGCCTGCCCACGGTCTGGTTGGCCAGCTGCTTCATGCGGTTGAATTGCTTCTTCATGGTGGCGGCGGCGGCCGGCGGGGCTCCGGCCGGAGAGCTCGAGGGACGGCCTGGCGCGGCTACATCGCTTCCCGGCACAGGCGGCGGCGGCGGCGGCGGCGGCTGCGACTCTCAGGCCGGCGCCCCGCCCTCGCCGCGTCACTTCCACCGGCGCCGCCCGCCTGAGCGGTGCGGGCCTGGCTGGGCGACTGGCGCCGGGCCTGGGACGCTGGGCGGGCGGGGGCCTCTGTCACCGGAGACCCCGGTGCTCTGTGCAGAGCGGAAGACCCGCTGACGCCGACCAGGCACCTCCGCGATCCTCCGCAAACCCCTGCCTGGTCTAGGCGCACAGCCCCGGGAGGCCGCGGAGGCACAGCGCACGCAGCGGCGGGTGAAGCGGCGAACCCAGGCGTGGGTCGCGCTGTCCCCGCAGGCCTGACAGGGCAAGGAGGGACAGCGTACTCTGGAGCCTCTGGAGGCTGGAAATACCCAACGTCTCCGTGCGGGCCGTCCTATGTCCCGTGTAGACATTTGTGAAGTGCACCTAGATCCTCTCTCCTAACTGGGTGGATGCGGATGACTGTGTATATTTCACCTCAATTAAAAAGATCCTATTGCCTGGAAAGCGCAGGCCACGGGACTTTGTGTACGGTGATACCACTTAGGGGGAAGTGGAGGGCCAGGTGCATTTACTGGGGGCAGTCAGGCTGGAGCATGCACTAGGGGCCCACCCAGGACAGCCACCAAAGCAGGGAAAGGAGGGCAGGCGGCCCAGGCCTGGGGTGGAAAGTCTTGGGAATGCGCGGGGCGGGGGGAGGGGGGAACAACCGGACCAGTGGCCACAGGGCCTTGGCCTTTCCCGGCTTACCCGCCTGGCACTTGAGGGGCTGGGGGGCAAGGGGTGTGCACGCAGGCGTTGCTTAGAAACGTCTGTTGTCTTTCGATTCTTAGCCTGGCTCAGGCAGGCGTTCTGGGACACTTGGCGGGATAGTCCGAATGGGCTGGACGCTTTAGCACCGCGGATCCAGATCAGTTCTATGACCATCAGATGTTCTCCTGGGTCTGGAACCCAGGCCATTCCCTAGGGCCAGGGGATGCCGGCGACACCTCTTTCCCCAACGACATCTCAGATAGTAACACACATGTGCTGAGGAAGGGGACTTTCCCTGAGGACTGCATGGACTTGGCTGATGTCATCTCATCTCAGACACAAATCAATAGACTCCTCCATGAGATCGAAACACTGGAGGCTGAAGTCCCAAAGTGGAAAAAGTTGTCCCAGTCTTCCACCCAGGGACAGGATACCACCGACTCAGACACA
>JAQQSY010005221.1:0-11802 GCA_028646535.1 Procyon lotor | reverse complement strand
GACTCTGAGCAACAAACTGAGGGTTTAGGAGGGGTGGGGGTGGGGGGTTGGGAGAGCCTGGTGGTGGGTATTGAGGAGGGCACGTATTTCATGGAGCACTGGGTATGGTGCATGAACAATAAATCTTGTAACACTGAAAAAATAAAATAAACAAATTGGGGCAAAATAAAAAGCACAATACCAAACATTCATCTTGAAGAAATTACCAAAGGATCATATATAATTACATAAAGGATGCTTATCATAGTACTTCTACAATGGCAAAATCATGAAAGCCACCTAAATGTTCTGTAATATGAGATTAATTAAATACATTTTAATTATTACCGCCACACAATATAATGTTATGCAGCCATTGGAAATTTTACATTCAAATATACTGAAAGCTGTAGGAAAATGTTTGTGCTATGACATTCGTAAAAAAAAAAAAAGATACAAAATGAGATATAAACTAAAAGCTCTATTTTGTGAAGCTATAGATACATATACAGATATAAATAGAGAGACGGAGAAAGAGAATGGATAAGGGAAGAGGGGAAGAGGAAAAGAGAGTAAGAGTAGAAAGAGGGGCCTCTGGGTGGCTCAGTTGGTTGAACATCTCACTCTTGGTTTTGCCTCAGGTCATGATCTCTGGGTCTTCAGATCAAGCCCTGCATCAGGCTTGGAGCTCAGGGAAGAGTCTGCTACATTTTCTATCTCCCTCTCCCTCAGCCCCTCCCTGCACTTCCTCTCTCATATAAATAAATTAAAAAAAAAAAAAAGAATAGAAATACATTGAGATAAAACTGATCCTGTGGGTGGTAAGCACTTTTTGTTATTGTTATTTTTTTTTATTTTATTTTTGTGGGCAGCAAAGCAAGGTTTATTGAGGGATAGTAAAGTGATAGTCCAAAGCTCCCAAAGAGGGAGGGGACCTGAGAAGGTTGGCATCAGAGTTTTTAAGTCTAGCGGTTTTTATGGGCTTCTTGGTAGGCTGTTTCAATCTGATTAACCCCCCTGTGTCTGTCATTTTTATCTATAAACACATATTCTTAATAATAAAAGGATGTTTATATAAATAAATTATATAATATAGTAAGCGCAATGGCAGGAGGGAGATTTTTGCGTAGCTAGTGAGAAATGAGCTCACTTTGATGCAGAGACTCACACAGGTTTGCACCATGTGTGCCTTTCTGCTTACCCTCTAGCAGCCACAGAAGCCTACCTGGGAGGTGCCTGGGGTTCAGCCAGCAAGGTCTGTCTAGTGAGGAGAAGTGATGATCTCCCCAAAGACAGCCCTGCAGGCTTCCTTTCACAGTCCAGGCTGCTTTGCAACCAAAGTCATTTGACACACAAGTTTACAGACCCATTTGGGGTATATTTTATTTTGGTTTCTTTTTCTCATTGTTTTGTAGCTGTGACACCATTGGAAATGAACAAACAGATGTTACTGAATTCATTTTCTTAGGATTTTCCAACCATCCAAACTTCAGGGCTTGTTCTTCCTGGTTTTCTTGATTATTTACCTGGCAACACTCCTGGGGAACATACTCATAGTTGTAGACTGACCACCAGGGTCAGTCCTGCCTTCCACATTGTAACAAATTATTCCCCCAAGAACCTGAACTTCGTGAAGGTTTGCACATGCCCACTACCAAATTGATCTGCACTGAACATTCAACATTATTAAGGCCAATGTCTGCTTGATCTTCTCTGATTTTCCGGAGATGAATATTTACAAATAAACTAAGAAATCTACCACATGCCCTACCTAAGGGGCTGTCAAGTTTTAGTAGTTTAACCACCCATCTCCTTAGGATTGCTTTATCCATTCCCATATCTTTAAAACCTGTATGTCTACAACTCTCAAATTTATTTTTCTGGTCTATACATTGCTCCTGAGTGTGTGACTTATAGAAGTGATTGCCTACTGACATCTTCTCTTAGATGTCAAGTAGCATCACAAACATACTATGTTCAAAATAAAGATGTTGATGCCCCCAGCCTTTTATCTGTCCCTCTATTTGTCTTCCACCATCCCACAATTCCAAACTGCACTGAGCAGTCCATCTATGACTGAGTCTTGTGTTTCTGAAGACTATCTCATCAACCTTACCACAAACCTGGGTCTAGCCACTCAGATTCCAGCATTATTCTTTCACTCATTTTTCTGATTCTACTCTTACTTCACTCTTATTTGTTTTCTACAAGGTAACTAAAATGATATTTTGAAAATATAAACCAGTAATCACATACTCTTCTGCCTTCCCTCAGAAAGAACACTTTCTATGTGTATTTCTCCTAGAATGAAATGAAATGTATACTCCTGGGGTTCCTCTTCCAGTCATGCATGGGTAAAAGGATATGTCATCAGAAATACAAAAAAAAAAAAAAAACCCTGTAAAAATACTAGAAACAACCATTTCAGATATTGGACAAGATGCAGTACAGGAATCCCTAAGAAAAAGGAAAGCAAAGTAGGCCCTACCATTTCAAGTCTTCCTACCAGGAGTAAGTGCAGTGCAGGGAGGGAGAATCCGAACAAAGCCCAGACTTATGAGCCCATCTCATTCTTTTGAGGAGAAAAGAGGAGTACAGGGAGGTTAAGAACCCTGGGATTTGTGGAGCAAGATATTCAAAAGGAAGCAGTTATGCAGAGAAAGAATTCCAGAAATTTACATTAGCATCCCCTCAAGTCTTTGATTGAATGCCAATTCATGCATGCATAGGGACAAAATCCATGAAGCTAGGCAAGAATCCCCTCTGGGGAAGACCAATCACCAGGAAGAGATAAATAACAGTAAGCCAAATTATTCCAAAGTCCAGAAATCATCCTAATTTCAACAATGTGAAGTGTAGAGACATCACTGGATATACAAAGCAGTCAGTGAAGATACCATACCTTAGAAGTGTAGCTCAATTTGGAGTGCTGGCTGGCACAGTCGGTAGAGCATAGGACTCTTGGTCTCAAGGTTGTGAGTTCAAGCCACACATTGAGTATGGAGCCTATTAGAAAAGAAAAGAAAAGAAAAGAAAAGAAAAGAAAAGAAAAGAAAAGAAAAGGAAAGGAAAGGAAAGGAAAGGAAAGGAAAGGAAAGAAAGGAAAAGAAAAGAAAAGAAAAGAAAGGAAAAGAAAAGAAAAGAAAAAGAAAGAAAGAAAGAAAGAAAGAAAGAAAGAAAGAAAGAAAGAAAGAAAGAAAGAAAGAAAGAAAAAGAAATGTTACTAAATTAGTCCCAAAGACTCCCCTAGACCTCTCTAAAAGAATTACATGACAGGCCTTGAAGGAATCAAATTGATCTGCAACTAACTAAACTGATAGAAAAAATAAATCAAACATTCCTTAAAGAAATGTTACAAAATATGGAACTCGAGAATATAAAATTCATCACTTGCAACATCCAATTAAAAATTTATCATATGTAAGATGAAGGAGAAAAATGCAATGTCAGGACAAAAACAGTCAGTATAAACAGATCCAAAAATGATGGAGATGATATACTTTGCAAATAAAGACATTATAGCAGCTATTATAAATATGTTCCATATGTTCAATAATGTAAAAGAAAACATGAACATAATGAGAAGAGCAATGGAAGACATGAAAAGGAACCAAATAAAACTTCTTCTAAAGATAAAAAATTACCATATCAGAAAGAAAGTTCACTGTGAGATTAATAGCAAATTAAAAACTACAGAAGAAAAGATCAGTAAAGTTAAAGACATAGCAACAGAAACTATGCAAAGCAAAGCACAGAAGGAAAAAGACTGGGAAAAAACTCAAAGCTTTAGTAATTTGTGAGACAATACCAAGTGACCTAACATGCAGCTAACTGGAATCCCTGAAGAAAAGAGAGAAGGGGAACAGAAAAGATATTAGGGAAAACAGTGGCTAAAAATTTCTAAATTTTATGAAATTACCAACCGACACATCAAGGAAACTGTGCACTACAAGCAGGACATACACACGATACCACTTATGTATGACATGATCAAATTGCTAAAAGAAAGAAAATTTGATAGAAAATTTTGAAAGTAACAATGGGAAAAGACATTACATACAAAGAAACAAAGATAAAAATTATCATGGATGTCTTGTCAGAAACTGTGCAAGCCTGAAGACAATAGAATAACATCTTTAAAGTTATAGAAAAATTGTCCATCAAGAAACCAAAATCCAGTGAAAAATACTTTTCAAGAATACTTTTCATTGAAACTACCATTTAGGTGTTTCTCCAAGTGTTTTATAAGCTCCTGAAAAGTCTTCTGTGTGCACATACTAAGCCCTCAAAAAATATTTATTCTTGAGGTAAGAGCAGATTGGCAGAAAAGTAGGAGACCTAAATTTCAATGGGTCCCAGGAGTTCAGCTAGATAGCTATCAAACCATTCTGAACACCTACAAACTCAAGAGGAGATCGAAGAGAAGAAAAGCAGCAATTCTAGGAACAGAAAAGCAACCACTTTCTGGAAGTTAGAACATGCAGAGAAGTGAATCCGAGGTGGGAGGATAGACCATGGATGAGGGGCTGGCTCCCAGCAAGCGGTAGAGCAGTGGAGCACAAAATTGGAACTTTTAGAAGTCGGCTTCACTGAGGGACGCCACTCCAGATGCTAAGCGGGGGGTGGAGCCCTCGCTGGGACAGTGTGGTCTCAGGTCCTTCAAGGTCACAGAAAGACGGGTGTCTGAATGTGGCAGAACTCCCAGGTATTCGACAGGGGAAGCTGGCTGCAGAGACAGAGCCTCACAGTGCAATCCTATCTGCTCAGGATTACCTTAAACCATGATCTGAGGCACAGCCAGGCCACTACTCTTATAGCGGGGACCCCACAAGTGGCAAATCCTGGGAGACTCACCTTCCTCCTCTGGGAGGAGTGGCACAGGAGTGCACTGCAGGAATCTGCTGGGTTTAGAGACTCTAAATGGGGCCACGCCAGAGATAGAAACACTCAGTCACAGGCTGGCTGAGCTCAGAACACAGTCGGAAACCAGGGAGATGGGAGGGATTGACTGCTTTTCTCTGAGGGCACCCTGAGGAGTTGGCCCCAAGCTCTCGGCTCCTCTGGCTGGAGATTAGGAGGCCGCCATCTTCATTCTCCTCCTCCAAAGCTGTATGGAAAGCATTCAGGGATGAAAAGCTATGGAGAGCAAACAGAGCGGATTACTTAGCCCCGTCCCTGGCAAGGGTGGTGCAATTCTGCCTCAGGCAAAGATTTTGAGAATCATGGCAACAGACCCCTCTTCCAGAAGATCAGCAAGAACATCCAGCCAAGGGGCGCCTGGGTGGCTCAGTTGTTAAGCATCTGCCTTCGGCTCAGGTCATGATCCCAGGGTCCTGGGATCGAGCCCCGCATCGGGCTCCCTGCTTGGCAGGAAGCCTGCTTCTCTTGCTACCATTCCCTCTGCTTGTGTTCCCTCTCTCACTGTGTTTCTCTCTGTCAAAATAAATAAAATCTTAAAAAAAAAAGAACATCCAGCCAAGACCAAGTTTACCGATCAATGAGAACTATAGGACTCCAGAACTAGGGGAAAACAACACATAGAATTCATGGTTTTTTTCCCCCATGATTCTTTAGTTTTTCAAAGTTAAATTTTTTAAATTTTATTGTTTTCTTATTCTATTTTTAAAAATATTCCCTTTTCCTTTTTTAACCTCTTTAACTATTTTATCTTATCAATACCTTTTTAAAAATCCTTTTTAATTTTCGGGGCACCTGGGTGGCTCAGTGGGTTGAAGCCTCTGCCTTCAGCTCAGGTCATGGTCTCAGGGTCCTGGGATCGAGCCCCGCATCTGGCTCTCTGCTCAGCGGGGAGCCTGCTTCCCCCTCTCTCTCTGCCTGCCTCTGCCTACTTGTGATCTCTCTCTCTCTGTCAAATAAATAAATAAAATCTTTAAAAAAAAATCCTTTTTAATTTTCATTGTTATTTTCTAATCCTTCATTGTATTTAACCTTATTTGTTGTGTGTGTGTGTGTGTGTGTGTATAAGTTTTACTTTCTTTAAAATTTTGAAATACACTTTGTTCTAACAGATCAAAATATATTATAAATCTAGCATATGGCTTTGTTCTAGTCTCCAGTCTAATCACATTCTCTCTCTCTCTTTTTACTTTTTTCAATGAACTTATCAATTCCTTTTTTAAAACCTTTTTTAATTTTCATCTTTACAGTCATATTCTGTCCCTTCATCATGTTTACCCTTGTTTTTTATATATATAACTTTTTCTTTCTTTAAAATTTTGGGAGACATTCTTCTAACAGACCAAAATACGCCCAAAAGCAAGTGTGTGGCTCTGATCTATTCACCAGCCTAATCATTTTTTTCCCCCTTTCTTCTCCTAGTTTTGGGTTTCTTCTGATTTAGTTAGTGTATATTTTTCTAGGGTCATTGCTACCCTGTTAGTATCTTGTTCTTTCATTCATCTATTCTTATCTGGATAAAATCACAAGGAGGAAAAACTCACACAACAAAAAAGAACAAGAGTCAGTACTGATGGCTAGGGACCGAATCAATATGGACATTAGTAAGATGTCAGATCTAAAGTTCACAATGATGGTTACGAAGATGCTAGCTGGGCTTGAAAAAAGCACAGAAGATATTAGAGAATCCCTTTCTGGAGAAATAAAATCCCTTTCTAGAGAAATAAAAGAACTAAAATCTAACCAAGTTGAAATCCAAAACGCTATTAATGAGGGGATATAAAAAATGGAGCCTCTTGTTGCTAGAATAAATGAGGCAGAAGAGAGCATTAGTGATCTAGAAGACCAAATGGTGGAGAATAAAGAAGCTGAGAAAAAGAGATATAAACAACCACTGGACCATGATGGCAGAATTCAAGAGATAAGTGATACCATAAGACAAAACAATATTAGAATAATTGGGATCCCAGAAGAAAAAGAAATAAAGAGAGAAGCAGAAGGTATACTGGAACAAATTATAGTAGAGAACCTCTCTAATTTGGGAAAGGGAACAAGCATCAAAATCCAGAAGGCACAGAGAACCCCCCTCAAAATCAATAAAAATAGGTCAACACCCCATCATCTGATAGTAAAACCTACAAGTCTCACTGAGAAAATCCTGAAAGCAGCTCGGGACAAGAGATCTGTAACATACAAGGGCAGAAATATTAGGATGGCAGCAGACCTATCCACAGAGACCTGACAGTCATGATATATTCAGAGCACTAAATGAAAAAAATATGCAGCCAAGAAGACTATATCCAGCTAGCCTTTCATTGAAAATAGAAGGAGAGGGGCACCTGAGTGGTGCAGTGGGTTAAAGCCTCTACCTTCGGCTTGGGTCATGATCTTGGGGTCCTGGTATCAAACCCACAGCAGGCTCTCTGCTCAGCGGGGAGCCTGCTTCCCCTTCTCTGTCTGCTTCTCTGCCTACTTGTGATCTCTCTCCCTGTCAAATAAATAATTTTTTTTAAAAATGTATTACAAAAATAGAAAATAGATGGAGAGATAAAAAGCTTCCAGGACAAAGAAAAACTAAATAAATTTGCAAACACAAAACCAGCCGTACAAGAAATATTGAAAGGGGTCCTCTAGGCAAAGAGAGAGCCAAGAAGTAACAGACCAGAAAGGAACAGAGACAATATACAGTAACAGTTACCTTACAGGCAATACAATGGCACTAAATTCATATCTTTCAATAGTTACCCTGAATGTAAATGGACTAAATGCCCCAGTCAAAAGACATAGAGTATCAGAATGAATAAAAGACAAGCCCCATTGATATACTGTCTACAAGAAACTAATTTTAGACCCAAAGACACCTCCAGATTGAAAGTGAGGGGGTGGAAAACAATTTACCATGCTAATGGACATCAAAAGAAAGCTGAGGTGGCAATCTTTATATCAGATAAATTAGATTTTAAGCCAAAGACTATAATGAGAGATGAGGAAGGACACTATATCATACATAAAAGATCTGTCCAACAAGAAGTTCTAACAATTGTAAATATCTATGCCCCTAACATTGGAGCAGCCAATTATATAAACTGATTAAAAACAAAATCAAAGAAACACATTAACAATAATACAATAATAGTAGGGGACTTTAATACCCCCCTCACTGAAATGGACAGATCATCTAAGCAAAAGATCAACAAGGAAATCAAGGTTTTAAATGACACACTGGACCAGATGGACATCACAGATATATTCAGAACATTCCTTCCCAAAGCGACAGAATACACATTCTTCTCTAGTGCACATGGAACATTCTCCAGAATAGAACATATCCTGGGACACAAATCAGGTCTCAACTGGTACCAAAAGATTGGGATAATTCTTTGCATATTTTCAGGCCACAATGCTTTGAAACTAGAACTCAACATAAGAGAAAAGCTGGAAAGTACTCAAATACTTGTAGGCTAAAGAGCATCCAACTAAAGAATGAATGGGTCAACTAGGAAATTAAAGAAGAATTTTAAAAATTCCTGGAAACAAATGAAAATGAAAACACTATTCGAAAAACACTATTCAAAATCTTTGGAATGCACCAAAAGCAGTCCTGAGGGGAAAGTATACAGCACTACAAGCCTTTCTCAAGAAACAAGAAAGGTCTCAAATACACAACCTAACCCTACACCTAATGGAGCTGGAGAAAGTACAACAAATAAAGCCTAAACCCAGCAGGAGAAGAGAAAATAATATATACCAGAGCAGAAATCAATAAAATAGGAACCAAAAGAACAGTAAAACAGATTAAGGAAACTAGGAGCCATTTCTTTGAAAGAATTAATAAGATTGACAAACCCCTGGCCAGACATATCAAAAAGAAAATAGAAAGAATCCAAATTAATAAAATCATGAATGAAAGAGGAGACATCACAACCAACACCAAAGAAATACAAACAATTATAAGAACATATTATGAGCAACTACACACAAGCATTCCTAGAGACATACAACTACCAAAACTGAACCAGGAAAAAATAGAAAACCTCTACAGACCCATAACCAGTAAGAATATTGAAGTGGTCATCAAAAATCTCTCAACAAACAAGAGCCCCAGGTCAGACAGTGTCCAGGGAAATTATACCAAACATTTAAAGAAGAATTAATACCTATTTTCCTGAAACTATTCCAAAAAATAAAAATGGAAGGAAAACTTCCAAACTCATTTTATGAGGCCAACATTACCTTGATCCCAAAACCTGACAAAGAACCCACCAGAAAGGAGAATTAGAGACCAATATCCCTGATGAATGTGGATGCAAAAATTCTCACCAAAATACTAGGCAATCGAATCCAACATTACGTTAAAAGGATTATTCACCACAACCAAGTGGGATTTATTCCTGGTCTGCAAGATTGGTTCAACATCTATAAATCAATCAATGTGATACAACACATTCATAATAATAATAAAAAAGAACAAGGACCATATAATGCTCTCAATAAATGCAGAAAAAGCATTTGACAAAGTACAGCATCCTTTTTTGATCAAAACTCTTCACAGTGTAGGGATAGAGGGTACATAGCTCAATATCATAAAAGCCATGTATGAAAAGCCCATAGGGAATATCATTCTCAATGGGGAAAAAACTCTCAATTTTTCCCCTAAGGTCAGGAACATGGCAGGGCTGTCCACCATCACCACTGTTATTCAACACAGTACTAGAAGTTCTAGCCTCAGCAATCAGACAACAAAAAGAAATCAAAGGCATCCAAATCAGCAAAGAAATCAAACCTCCCTCTTTGCAGATGATATGGTACTTTATGTGGAAAACCCAAAGACTCTACACCAAAACTGCTAGAACTCATATAGGAATTCAGTCAAGTGTCAGGATATAAAATCAATACATAGAAATCAGTTGCATTTCTACACACAAACAGAAAGACAGAAGAAAGAGAAATTAAGGAGTTGATCCCATTTACAATTGCACCCAAAACCATAAGATACCTAGGAATAAATCTAACCAAAGAGGCAAAGAGTCTGTACTCAGAAAACTACAGAATACTCACAAAAGAAATTGAGGAAGACACAAAGAAATGGAAAAATGTTCCATGCTCATGGATTAGAAGAACAAATATTGTGAAAATGTCTATACTACCTAGAGCAATCTACACATTTAATGCAATCCCTATCAAAATTCCATCAACTTTTTTCAAAGAAATGGAACAAATAATCCTAAAATTTATATGGAACCAGAAAAGACCCCAAATAGCCAGAGCAATGTTGAAAAAGAAAAACAGTTGGCGGCATCACAATTCCAGACTTCAAGCTCTATTACAAAGCTGTAATCATTAAGACAGTGTGGTACTAGCACAAAAACAGACACATAGATCAATGGAACAAAATAGGGAGCCCAGAAATGGACCCCCAACTCTATGGTCAACTAATCTTTGACAAAGCAGGAAAGAATCTCCAATGGAAAAAAGATAGTCTCTTCAACAAATGGCATTGGGAAAATTGGATAGCCACACGCAGAAGAATGAAACTGGACCATTTCCTTCCACCACACCCAACAATAGACTCAAAATAGATGAAAGACCTCAATGTGAGACAGGACTCCATCAAAATCCTTGAAAAGAACACAGGCAACAACTTCTTCACCCTCAGCCACAACTTATTCCTAGAAACATTGCCAAAGGCAAGGGAAGCAAGGGCAAAAATGAACTATTGGGACTTTTTCAAGATCAAAAGCTTTTTTTTTTTTTGCACACTTTATTTTTTTATTTTTTTAATTAACATATAGTGTATTTTTTGCCCCAGGGTACATGTCTGAATCATCAGGCTTACACATTTCACAGCACTTACCATAGCACATACCCTCCCCAATGTCTGTAACCCAACCACCAATGACAGGTGTTGGCAAGGATATATCCCTACCCCCCCCACCTCCCAGCTACCCTCAGTTTGTTTCATGAGTTTAGGAGTCTCTTATGGTTTGTCTCCTTTCCAATCCCATCTTGTTTCATTTCCTACCTCCACCCGCCCCATGACCCCCCGCCCTGCCTCTCAAATTCTTCATATCAGAGAGAAGATCAAAAGCTTTTGCACAGCAAAGGAAACAGTCAACAAAACCAAAAGACAACCAACAGAATGGGAGAAGATATTCGCAAATGCCATATCAGATAAAGGGTTAGTATCCAAAATCTATAAAAAACTTATCAAACTCAACACCCAAGGAACAAATAATCCAATCAAGCAATGAGCAGAAGACATGAACAGTCATTTCTGCAAAGACACTCAAATGGCCAACAGACACATGAAAAAGTGCTCAACATCCCTCAGCATCAGGAAATACAAATCAAAACCACAGTGAGATACCACCTCACATCAGTTTATAATGGCTAAAATTAACCAGTCAGGAAATGACAGGTGTTGGAAAGGATGTGGAGAAAAGGGAACCCTCCTACACTGTTGGTGAGAATGCAAGCTGGTGCAGCCACTCTCAAAAACAGTATGGAGTTTCCTCAAAAAATTGAAAATAGAGCTACCCTATGACCCAGCGAATGCACTACTGGGTATTTACCCTAAACAAGCAAATGTAGTGATCTGAAAGGTCACGTGTACCCCAATGTTTGTAGCAGCAATGTACACAATAACCAAACTGTGGAAGGAACCTAGATGTCCATCAACAGATGAAAGGATAAAGATGTGGTATACAGGGGCACCTGGGTGGCTCAGTGGGTTAAAGTGGGGTCTGCTTTCAGCTCAGGTCATGATCTCAGGGTCCTGGGATTGAGCCCCGCATCGGGCTCTTTGCTCAGTGGGGAGCCTGCTTCGTTCTCTCTGCCTGCCTCTCTGCCTACTTGTGATCTCTCTCTCTGTCAAATAAATAAATAAAATCTTAAAAAAAAAAAAAA
>JAQQSY010005220.1:0-11803 GCA_028646535.1 Procyon lotor | reverse complement strand
TGAAACAGGAAGGGATGGGGAGGGAGACAAACCATAAGAGACTCCTAGACTCAAGAAACGAACTAAGGGTGGCCGGTGGGGGGGTGGGGTGTGAGTGGCTAGGGATAGGGTGACTGGGTTGTGGACATTGGGGAGGGTATGTGCTGTTAAGTGCTGTGAAATGTGTAAGCCTGACGATTCACAGACATGTACCCTGGGGCAAATAATACATTATATCATTATATGTTAATAAAAATAAAAAAAAAAAGAAGCTGTGGTATATATATATATATATATATATATATAATGGAATACCATGCAGCCATCAAGAGAAACGAAATCTTGCCATTTGCAATGATGTGGATGGAACTAGAGGGTATTATGCTAAGCAAAATAAGTCAATCAGCGAAAGACAATTATCATATGATTTCTCTGATATGAAGAATTTGAGAGGCAGGGTGGGAGGTCGTGGGGTGTGTGTGGGGGAAATGAAATAAGATGGGATCAGGAAGGAGACAAACCCTAAGAGACTCCTAAACTCACAAAACAAACTGAGGGTCGCTGGGGGTTAGGGGTTAGGGATAGAGTGGCTGGGTTGTGGACATTGGGGAAGGTATGTGCTATGGTAAGTGCTATGAAATGTGTAAGCCTGATGATTCACAGATTTGTACTCTGGGGCAAATAATGCATTGCATGTTAATAAAAAAAATAATTACTTGCATATATATTTCTTTCAGGAATATTCAGCCAAGAAAAAGAGGGAAAATGTACATATTCTTTTTAATTGAGATTTATATATTTAATTGGCATCAAACTCTATAAACATCGTGTACTGATTTTCTAAATTTAATATTCTACTGTATTTCTTTAGGTCATTAATTATTCTTTGAAAAATTGATTTTTATGATCTGAGTAATAACCTATGTGTAGGTGCACCATATTTCACCATTCTTTTCTTAATAGATATTTAGTTTGAATCCTATTTTTCATTATAATAAATAACTCTATAAAAATACATTTGTTTATGCATTTTGGCTTACATATCTGCTTATTTCCTTAGAATGAAGAAGAAAAGTACACAATAAGAATACTAACGTTTTCCATATAAATTGCTAAATTTCTTCACAATGCTGGTAATAAGAACACTCATGCACTTCTATCAGCAGTTATAAAACACTTGTCTCAACACACATTTTCCACTACAGCACATTATGACTTATATGCTTGATAGAAGAAAAACAGTTTGTCATAGATTGTTTTCCTTTTTTTATTAATAGAAAAGCTGAAAAAATTTGTGTATTTGTGTGTATTTGTCATTTGCTTCTACTATCAATTGTCTGCTGTGCCTGTTGCCCATTTTTCCTGTGTTTTATTTGTAAAAGCTCTTTTTACGTTATCCACTCTGATAAAAATTTAAAAAATACTGAGATTACTTTTCTAGTTTCCCTTTTACCTTTTGAATATTTGTATTTTTAAATTTTTTTTGAAAAGATTTTTATTTATTTGACAGAGAGAAACACAGCGAGAGAGGGAACACGAGCAGAGGGAATGGTAGTGGGAGAAGCAGGCTTCCTGCCAAGCAGGGAGCCCGATGCGGGGCTCGATCCCAGGACTCTGGGATCATGACCTGAGCTGAAGGCAGACGCTTAATGACTGAGCCACCCAGGCGCCCCTGAATATTTATATTTTTGTTTCTAAATAAAATGTTATCCCTTACTTTGTGATTTCTTTCATTGATACTACTCTGAAAGTTATGGACATCTTACAGTTGTTTAAATATTCACCTTTATATTATTCTGGATCATTATACTTTCATTTAAAAAGAATAAAAACTTAATCCATCTTAAGTTTATATATCTAAGTTTCTGACCTTGAAGAGTCCTTGAGAAGTTGATATTTTTCCCCAGCACAATCTATTCTCTATTGATTTGTGGTGATTTCCTCATTTTGTGTTTTATGTGTAATGAGGTTCTGTTTACTGATCTACTATAGATTTTTTTGACAATAATGTACTACTTCAAGCACTGCATCTTTAAAGAAGGCTTAATTTCTGGTAGGTTAACCTCCTCTCTTACCTTAGCTTTTCTAATTTATGTAATTGAGTATCATTTGGTCAAATTATAGAGTAAACCTCATTGGGGATTTTGATAGGGATTCCATCAAATCAAATTATTTTGTGAAGAATTACTGTCTTCCCAGTAAAACTCTGTTAAATTTTCTATATTTACAGTGCATTTGGAGTGTATCTGGGACTCATCCATGCATTATAAATAATTAAGTATGTTTTCTAATTAACTTTCAGCATCAGTTTGAAAGGCAGTGACTTGCATATGATTTTATGGATGTTAACTGTATACTAAGCTAGAAAATTCTTAAGTACTCCCAGATGGAATAAATCATCGTTTAAAAAGTAAAAGTTTTGGCTAACCTATTTGCCATAATCTTCCTCTTCACACAGTGTTTGTGGTAAACTTTTCCGATGATTTAATTTTTTAAAAAAGTACAGCACCCTTTTAAATATGAAAACATTTGGTAGTCATTTCTTGTCTAGGTTTGTTTTTTATACTTTGAAATATAAAAAGATGGTGCCAAAATCCCACTGGGACCTTGTTATAATCTGCTTTTCCAAGCGCATGTGTTTTCTGAAATTTCAAAAGCCTCGATTTGAAGTTTTAAAAGCTGCTATTTGAATTTATGTATTCAGATGATTGCAGAAAAGCAAAGGAACACAGTTAGCATTTCCAGGCTTGTCTCTTGACAGAACAGTTTAAACGTGCTTTATATTGGCATTCATCACATGAAATGTTATTTCTTTGTTTACCTACTCGCTTAATGCTTATGGTAGGATTTATTCAGGCATGTGGTAGTAATAATAATGAATGGGATATTTAACATTACCCATCTGCAATTAAGTGCTAAATATTTTACTTTTAGAGGCATTTCAATACATTTAGCTATTTTTTTTAAAGAATGGCTTCTGCTTGAAATATTGGCTCTGTTGCCGTTTACATTATAAATGCTCTTAATGCAATTGAAGGAAGCACATACTATGATGGGGACAGATTTGCATAATCAGAAAGGAAGAGTTATGGATGTGCTGCTAAATTCAATGAATTTAACATTAACTCTTAATGAACATGTTCTGTGGGGCTGCTGTTACGGTAAGAGGAAGACTGCCAAATCACATGGCATGATTTTAGAAGGGGAGGATCTACCAAGTGTTACAGGCCAAGCACTAGAAATTTTCACATTTGAATCTTTTTAAATACTCAATACATCCCTTGTATAGCCTTTGTAAAATTGCCAATAAAAAAAGTGAAGCCCTGGGGAGATGTACATACTGTATATACCCAAATATAAGGTGATTATCTCTCCCATTTTCCAAATAAGTACTTCTCTAAGTTTTTGATTAACTGTCACATAGGAACTTCAGAAAATGTAGAATCGACACCTGCTCATCTATGCTGCTTAATTAATTTAATTGCACATACTAATTGAAAATTACATATTATATTAGAAAGATCATTTTTCCATTCACAGTTTGTATAGTAGTTGTGCATACATTCCTCACATTCATGTTCTACACTGGAATTGTCACTCTGATGGATGCACTTTTTGAGTCCTCTAATTCAGTTTTCTATACAGAGTCATCCTCACTTCTACCCACATTGCCTGATGTATGGCACTGCTGAGTCCATGTTTAAGGTTCTGCTGGAAATTTTACTCTAAGCCATAAGCACACTTTACACCAGACGGTTCTATGTTATGTAAAGTCAATTTTTCTCTTTTCTGTGCCACATGTCCGTGAGGTACACAATGTAACCACTTACTGAGTTGCTTATAAAATAATCTTTACAGACCTTGTTTACAATGACATACAACTCTTTCAACTGTGTAGTCATACCAACAAAGCTAATCATGACTTCTTCTTCTTCTTCTTCTTCTTCTTCTTCTTCTTTTTTTTTTTTAAAGATTTTATTTATTTGACAGAGAGAAACACAGCGAGAGAGGGAACACAAGCAGAGGGAATGGTAGCGGGAGAAGCAGGCCTCCTGCCGAGGAGGGAGCCCGACGCGGGGCTCGATCCCAGGACCCTGGGATCATGACCTGAGCCGAAGGCAGATGCTTAACGACTGAGCCATCCAGGCGCCCCAAAGCTAATCATGACTTCTGTTAATTACATTTTTTCCCCATTTCGTTCCTCTATCAAGTGACTTTTACAGACAACCAAAATCATTATCAACTGAGATGAAATTAATACATCTTTCCCAGAGAGTAGTTTTTTGGTCCGGGCAAAATACAATGAGGATCTTGTAACATGAGAAACTTCAAAAGGATTCAAATGTAAGGTCTCTCTTAAGGTAAAAACAAAACAAAAACAAACACATATTTAGCCACACACACATTAACTTCCCCAGGTCCACCGTCTATAGGACATTGTCAGAATCAGAACCAAAGCATCAACTATTTTTAAATCAACGCGCCTCTCATACCTGATTAGTGCTAGAGTTACACAATTAGACATTTATTTATTTTGTCTACAGCTTGTGCTTCATTAAAATGAAGTGCTCCTGAGAGAAATAACATATCAAAGTTGTTCAGGCTTTTACTTCTCAATAGTAAGGAAAAAATATGAAAATGAGAAGGGGTATCATGAAGTGTAGTGGTAAGCTACTGAAAGAAAATGAAAACCAAATAGAGGCCTTGCAAATTATTATTTGAGTGCACAAACTTGGGGAAGTTGCTTAATTTCTATAGGCCTCAGTTTCTTCATGCTAAAATTGGGACATTTAACATGGCATGGGTGGTTATATGGATTAAATTTGCTCTCAGAAACACCAGTTTTTGTCT
The DNA here is from genome assembly GCA_028646535.1 of Procyon lotor. Lineage (NCBI taxonomy): Eukaryota > Metazoa > Chordata > Mammalia > Carnivora > Procyonidae > Procyon > Procyon lotor. The sequence goes on along the minus strand of JAQQSY010005220.1, from coordinate 6,973 downwards.
AGTGCTTTACTAATAGCATTCAGCAGGTCGTGGAGAAAATACAGAGTTAAAAAAGGGTAAATTTGGGTACTGAGCTGTTATTCTATCTCAGAATTTTCCTTAAGCCGACACACATACATAAAAGTATTTATAAAGCATGCATGAGTATACAGAAGGACTATTTGAAATTGAGCTTTTTCATGAACCAGTTGACAGCTCTATTTCTCTCTTCTGACAAATTTCCTTGACACATTTTGTGGGGGAAGCACAATTAGAGTCAAAATGCCAATCTATGAGTAAAAGTGCCACCAGATTAGACTAATTCTGGGTAAAGGAGATGTAGGCTTATAATGCAACAAACATTTATTGAAGGTCTATTAGTGGCTGGTGATATGGCAATGGATGTAGGCAAGTTTTTGCCCTTATAGAGCTTACATTCTACTAGGGGAAGACACATAATACACAAGATAAACTGAAACATATAGATTGTGACATAGTGTTACATGCTACACAGAAAAAAATGAAGCCAGGAAGAAATGGAATACTGAGTGGATTTGGAGGGTAGTTTTGCAATTTTATATCAATCAGAGAAAGCTTCACTGAGAAGCATTATTTGAGTACAATCATCATGGTAGAGAATGGCAACCGTTCATCAAAAAATTTGATCGCTTTCTCTTCAACACAAAGCTGTCATTTCCCATCCTCCATTGCCACTGGGTATGGCCAATAATGGAATTCTAGCCAAGAGAATGTGAACAAAAGTGAGGTTCACTGGTTCCAGGCCTGGCTCATAACTTAATCCCTACACGTGTGATATTCCTCATTGCTCCTCTTTCTACAGCTACATGTCAAAATGTCAGAGCCACAAAATCAATGTAGCTTGGGTCTTTGATTCATAATTTGGAGGGAAGCTCTTTGTTGACCAGAAACAACTGTGTGAATTTTGCATGCATGAGACATTTGCATTGTTGAGCCACTGAAATGCAGAGCTTCTTTTTAAGTAGCAGCTGGAATTAAATTAGATAATAAAAGAGGTGAGAGAACAAGACATTCAAATAATGGGGGAGACCACTCTAAGCAAAAGAAAAAAAATACAAAGGTCCTGAAGTAAGAATGTGGTCAGAATTGGCCCAGAACAATCAAGAAGTGAAAAAAAAATATTTGCAGTGGAATGAAGAAAGTGAAGTAGGAGGTAAAACCAAGCAGCTAAATCTGAAGGGACTCCACCTAGAATCCCAGGTCTGTTGTAATTAATTTTCCCATCAAACTCAGGTCGTAGATAAAAAAGAAAAATTAGAATAATCTTTTGGGGGGATGCCAGATTGAACTCTGTTCTCCATTCCAACTTTAATAGGTCCAATTGACTAACTGAATCCCAGAACTTCTGGATTTTTGTGGTATGCTTTCTATGCAAGTGCTGGAACTGATTTATAAAAACATTAAGGATATTTTGGACCTTCATCTGTCAGAGGCAGAGTCACATAATTTATTAGCAAAGTCTGTAATAAAGCCATTGCCATATGACAGAAGATGTAATGAAAAGTGAATGAGCTCAGTTTTTCTGCTTTCAGTCATAACTAGCTTTTTCTCTTTGTACACATATCATCATCTTCCCTCCCAAGCCAGCTACTCTGTCAGCCTCCATGGATGTCTCTGCCAGCTCCTAGTCTCTCAAGCTAGTTATCTGAGGCATCCTTGGTTCTTTCCTGTCTCTTCCTCCCAGAGTTTATCAATAAAAGTGTCCTCCCAATTCCATGTGAGATAGCTTTCTCAAATGTCTCTACTTCTCTCCATTCTTCCTGCCACCAACTCCTCCTATCCTCTCTGTCTTCATTACTCAGGCTATCTCTTACCTGGGTTCTACTTCCCACCTTGTCATCTTTTTATCCATTCTCAACACTTCAGTAGGAATCCACTTTCTAAAATATGTCTCTGATTATACCCTCACAGTAACTCCCTAGGATCACTGGGATAAAATCCAACTTCTTTAAAAGGGATCAGAAAGCACAACATGTGATCTCTACTTACTTCTACTTCTTTGTCTTTCTTTGCATTCTAAAATCCATTGAACTTACTCTTTCTTGAAATCCAGTACCGTAATCATGTTAGAACTTAACATACTCTGTTCCTTCTGTCTAGGATACCCTTCCCCATGTCTTGATCTAGGTAGCTTCTAGTAACCTTTCCAATCTTAGGCTAGCCATCACTTTCTCTGTGAAGCTTTTCTCAGTTAATTATCACCCCCATCCCACTCAAGTCTATGTTATAGGTCCTGTTATATAATCCCACGGCTCTTCATACTGTTTCTCTCACAGGGTATATTGTAATTTCCTATGTCTGTCAATATATTACAAGCACCGTAAGGACAAGCACTATACTGCGATTACACTCTAATCTCAGTACCTAGTAGGTAGTATTGGTTCAATTCTTAAATTCAGCATCTCAGAATGAAACCATGTTAACTGTGTATTTTGAGCACAATAACATTATTTACATTATTCTTCGGAGATTCTCTATGAAAAATAGAGAATATGTTCTGGAAGTCTATGGAAGATTGACTAAATTAAGGTCAAGAAAGCTGGATTCTTGGGGTTTCTAAACTATGGCCCATGAGCCAAATCCTGCCCACCACCTGTTTTTGAAAATAAAGTTTTATTGGGAACACAGCCACATCCATTCATTTGTATGTCATCTATGACTGTGTTCACATTACAATGGTGGAACTAAGCAGTTGCAACACAGACTGGGTGGCTCACAAAGGCAAAGGTATTAACTATTTGCCCCTGTACTAAAGTTTGCTGACATCTGCTAGACACTAAATCCATTTCTTAGATACACACTAGGGAATTAAAGGTATGAGGACTCTGATATAAGACAATCAGTATCATTTTTTTTAACTCCATTTTATATGTGTTCATGAACATGTGTGTGACTATTACAATGCCCCCTCATCTTTTGAAATAATTTTTAGCACTTTACACAATTACTATTCCATAGTATATAGCATGAAGAATGGCTAAAAGGAAAACCAGACATTGCATCTAATTACAAATATTTATTCTGTTTAAAATTTATTAAAGTCTTCCAGTATGAGGAGTTTTGTTTACTTGGCTTGGAATCAAAAATGGAAAATAGTAAGAAAGACCCAGGCCTTTGCCTCTTTTTCCTCTTCTTTGCATTTATGTTATTCAAGTTCCTTTCCTTATTTCTCTCTTTCTTCCTAATCCAAAGCTATAACTTCTATAATTTCATGTCCTTTTTTTTTTTTTTTTTGGTAAGTCAGTCCTTTTTCTTTGGGTTTTATGGTGATTTTTATTATTGGGCCTGTATTTTGAATTCCTCAGGGTACTTGTAATTTCCACCCCCAGAAAAATGTCACCTGTTGTCCAGCACTTTGTACATTTTCAGTAGAATATCAATGCAATTAGACAGACAAGGAAGACTGAAGTTCCTCAGAGAGAGAAAAAGGACATATTTTGCTCACTGCTTTCATCCTGGAGAAGAAAGGGTAAAGGGTTTTTCGTTTGATTTATTTAAAATCTGCACACAACTCCAGGTAAGTTCTTCAGAAACACAGGTTATTATACTTTAAAAGAATATAGCCATAGGAGGTATAAGAATAGTTTTATTCCCTCAAACAGCAGTTCCTGAAGTGTAGTCTGGGAAGCTCTGGGGTCCTTGAGTTACTTTCAGGGGTTCTGTGAGGTCAAAACTATTTTCATAATAATACTATGATATTATTTGCCTTTGTCTCTTTCTATGAGTTTTCTGGAGGCTATATTATAATTGATATGGCAATATAATGTAGAAGCAAATATCAGCATAGGTCTCTCTCTTTTCTTTTCTTTTTTTTTTCTTTTTTCTTTTTCCTTTTTTCCCCCCTCAAATCAGCATAGGTCTCTTAAGGTAAATACTAAAGCAATTCTCAAAAAGGTAAAATAATGTCACTGTTTTCACAATTTTTTTTGTTATAGATAATTGTTATTTTTCATAAGACATTTGTTACTTATATTAACATGAAGTGAGCTACGATAATTTTTAAATGAATAAATAAAGGCTACAAACATTTCTTAGTTTTAATGTCTAACATGGTAAAGCCAGATAGAAATTATTGAAAATGCTGGAAAACCATAGAAATGAGTAACAATCCTCCTCCTCCTCCAATACACTTAACATTTCCAATTTTCTCACAAGACTGAATTAAACAGCTCCTGGCTTCCTGGATGCAGGTAGGTGGTCTAAGAGCAAATGTACTTGCAAATGGTAGTGTGGAATGTCACTTGTTCCTAAGGAGAACAGTGGATCTTACTTAGATTGAGGAGGGTGTGGTGATTTTAACAGGGAGTCCCTCTGAGTAACTGACGTTGAAGCTGAATGGTGAAGTAAACATGCCTAGATGAAGTCTAGGGGAATAGCTTCCACAGAGAGAAAGAGACTTCCTTCAGGCAGTAAATATGGAGAGATTCAAAAGAACTCAAAGTAGACCACTGTAATTACAGTGGCATGAGCAAGATAGAGAATGGAAGATAAGGCCAGAGGGAGGAGCAGGTGCCAGAGGGCCATGGTAAGAGTTTGACTTTTAAGTGCAACAGAAAACCATCTACTCGAGGGTCGAAGGAATTCAAAGGAAGGAATGATCACCTAGGAGGCTAGAAAATATGTTCATTAGATGAAGAAGGGGGGAAAGCACTATAGAAAGAGGATCAACATAAACAAAGGCACAGTGATATAGAAGTTCACAGCTTGTTTGATGTTTCCATAGTGAAGAAATGTGGAAGGGGATCGGCAAGACAAAGTACTAGAGGGACAGGTTTTGGGTCAGGTGTTGCAGAGCTCCATGTACCTGCAAAGGTTAAAACATACCTTTTGGAGTGCAAGAGAACCACTAAAGATTTTTTAAGGAGAGGTATGGAATAATTCTGTTTATTTTCTAAATAATGTTTTTATCGGTCATTAAGGATATATAATAAAATTACTTAGTTAAATAGGCTGTGTAAATATAACTTTTACTGAATTATCTCTGCATATTAAAATTTGATCATGAATAAAATTCATTAGTGTATTATTTATTCAACCCTCCCCATAGGTGATTAAATTCATTAAGCATTGTATATAGGGTACAGAGGAACTTAGTAAGTCTACCTAATAGACAATTTAAGGTTAGCTTTGACCCATAACATAGGCTAATTTAGCTAAGCACACCTTTAAAAATAGTAGAGTCCAAAAGATAATTCCAAGGATTATTTTTAAACAGACTTAGTCACATATGGCAGAGTCAAGAGATTGTGAACTAAAACATATATTTCCTGGTTCTTAGATCAAGAGGACAGACAGCAGACTGACATAGCCCTGGAAAAAAACTGTCTATAGGTTCATGGAGATTGAAGGTAGTTTCCCTTTTCACTGGGAGCTGACCAGCATGACTTTCCTGCTGAATATAGGAGCATTATGTTTCTCCTCTCTAAAGAGAGTTGATAGTTTCTAAACAACTGCCACATCATTATATGTGGCACTATAGGACTTAAAAAGGAAAATATAATGCAAAAGTGAGCAGCTTTAATAAAAGGCCAAGAGGTAGTAAATATTGCATATAAAACATTTGTGTTATATTTTTTTATTAGGGGAAAACTAGATTACCCTAAGCATAATGAGCCATGCCTAAATTACACTGAGTAACAAGGGATATAAAGATAGAAATTTTTAAAAACCATTTTGAGGGAGAGAGGCAAGATGGCGGAGGTGTAGGAGGCACAGAGAGCACTGGGTCCCAGAAGTCCAGCTAGAAAGGCAACAAGCCATTCTAAAAGCCAGCAAACACAACAGGAGAGAGAAGAGAATAAGAACAGCAATTCTAGGAACAGAAAATCGACCACTTTCCAAAAGTTAGGACGTGTGGAAAAAGTGAATCCAAAGTGATGGGAAGAGAGACCCTGGGAAGGGGGGGCGGCTCCCAGAAGCCACAGAGCTGAGGAGCACAAAATCCAGAACTTTTAGTCTGCTCCGCTGAGGGACATCACTTGGGAGGCTAAGCGAGGTTCAGCCCTTGTGGGAACAGTGTGCTTTCAGGACCCGTGGGGTCACTGAGGGACCAGGGGAGCCCGAGTGTGGCAGAGCTCCCAGGTATCGGGGCAGGGCAGCCAGTGGCAGAGAAGGAGCTGTGCAATGCCGGACCTGCTTAGGCTTACCTGGGACTATATGAACTGAGACATACAGACATATAGCTCATATAGGGCTGCTGAACTTCAAGCAGGGACCCCACGGGAGGCAGCTCCAGAGACACGCCCTCCTTCCTCCTCTGGGAGGAGCGGTGCGGGAGCGCGCAGCGGGAATCTGCTGGTTTGGGGACTCCAGACGGGGCCGCGCACACCACAGATAGAGGCGCTCGGCCACAGGCTAGCTGAGCACAGAGCGAGGACTGAAGACAAGGGAGACAGGAGTGATTGACCACTTTCCTCTGGGGGCCTGTAGAGGATCACAGCGCCCAGCAATAGGCTCCTCTGAGCCTGAGACTGGGAGGCCACCATTTTCATTCCCGGCCTCCAGGGCGGTACAGAAAACGCTCAGGGAACAAAGACCCCCAAGAGCGAACCTGAGCAAAGTGCTTGGCCCATCCCCTGGCAAGGGCAGTGCAATTCTGCCTCGGGCAAAGACATTTGAGAACCATGGCAACGGGCTCCTCCCCCAGAAGATCAGTGAGAATATCCAGCCAAGACCTAGTTAATCAATCAGTGAAAACTGCGGAACTCCAGAGAATCTTTCTCTCTCACCAATCTACTCTTCCTTTGACAAAATGACGAGGCAGAAAAACTCACCACAAAAAAAAGAAGAGACAGTACCAATGGCTAGAGACCTAGTCAATGCGGACATTAGTATTATGTCGGAAATAGAGTTCAAAATGACAGTTATCAAGATGCTAGCAGGGCTCAAAAAAAGCATAGAAGATATTAGAGAATCTCTTTCGGGAGAAATAAAGTCCCTTTCTGGAGAAATAAAA
>JAQQSY010005219.1:0-11803 GCA_028646535.1 Procyon lotor | reverse complement strand
GGGGGAGCGACCCCCTTGGATTGGTACCAAACAAGTTCACTTGCAAGATTTTATTATCCAAATGGCAGGGGACGTCTCCCTCGCCATACAGGGGACCCTCTGGCACGTCTGCCTGCGGTCTCACTCCCATTCCCAAAATGCCCACTTTTTCTCTCACTATCCAAATGGTGGGGGACGCCTCCCTCGCCAAACGGGGGACCCTCCAGCACGTCTGCCTGCGGGCTCACTCCCGTTCCCAAAATGCCTAAAGACTGCTCCAGGTCGGAGTTTCTCAGCCGGTTGCTTCTGTCGGAGTTTCACAACACTCTGGCTGCTCACGTTTGGAGTTTCACAGTCTTCCCCACAATCCACAATTTGGCGCCTTGATACCTCCCAGTCCTGGTGATTTGTGAGTTCCTGGGGATCGTCTCTATCCTGGAACGAGCCCCCATATGTTATGTCCGGATTGAGACCCTCCCAAAAGAACCCACAAAAGGCAGGCTGGATGCAACAGCAAGAGGATTTATTTCCAGCTAGCTGGGGCTCCCACCCGCACACAAGAAGCAGTGCAGTGCTAAGGCAGGAAGCCCCACCTCTCCCCTTTGCAGCATTTTTATGCATTCGAGTAAACAAGCACATACGTCACTACACACGCAGGCGAGTTCCTTATTCTTTATATGGCAATTACCTAAATCTATGCATTTCATTGGTGCATTTGAACAACTCAGGGGCTAAGCGTCACACAGGGAAGCTAAATTCCAGGAATAGTTTCACGCCCATACCCTTAGGCCTGTCTTTTTCTGGCGCCCCTACCTTGTACCCTTAGGCCTGTCTTGGAGGAACTTAAAACTGAACTCCACATTGTCAAGGACAAAAATCCTAAAAGTCTTCTCCACAAATATTAGCAAACAACAACACCCCCCCCCCCCCCCGAAAACCCTTTCAGTGGGTAAACTTAATTTGTTCCGGCTGCCAGAGACACTTCTTTTTAAATGAATGAGTTTTACATTATACCCAATTCACGGCTAAAGTTTTGGTATTAAAGCTAAGAGAGTGCTGTTTGGTGTCTGTCTGTATGTCTATGTATGTCTGTCTATGTCTATGCATGTCTATGTCTGTCTATGTCTGTCTATGTATGTCTACGTCTGTCTACGTCTGTCTACGTCTGTCTATGCATGTCTATGCATGTCTATGTCTGTCTATGTCTGTCTATGTCTGTCTATGTCTGTCTATGTGTGTCTATGTGTGTCTATGTGTGTCTATGCGTGTCTATGCGTGTCTATGCGTGTCTATGCATGTCTATGCATGTCTATGCATGTCTGTGTCTGTCTATGTCTGTCTATGTCTGTCTATGTATGTCTATGTCTGTCTATGTCTGTCTATGTCTGTCTATGTCTGTCTATGTCTGTCTATGTATGTCTATGTATGTCTATGTGTGTCTATGCATGTCTATGCATGTCTATGTCTGTCTATGCATGTCTATGCATGTCTATGTATGTCTATGTATGTCTATGTATGTGCATTCCAGACGGAGTATTTTTCTACCACTGCATGGTATTGTGAAAATTGATCTGTAAAGATCTCAATTTCATTGGCTTAAAAATAAATGTGTATGAATTAAGTATTTTTAAATTTTAGAAATATAATAGAAACTAACCCAAATGTTTTTCAAGTTCACATGATCTAGGATGAGTTTTGGTAAACAAAAGCGAGTTTAAGTTTGTTGGTTTTTTTTTTAAAGATTTTATTTTATTTATTTGACAGAGAGAGTGAGAGAGATTACAAGTAGGCAGAGAGGCAGGCAGAGAGAGAGGGGGAAGCAGGCTCTCTGCTGAGCAGAGAGCCCGATGTGGGGCTCGATCCCAGGACCCTGAGATCATGACCTGAGCTGAAGGCAGAGGCTTTAACCCTCTGAGCCACCCAGGTGCCCCTGTTGGTTTAATTAATACAGGCATGGATTTAAACTTACTAGCATTAAGTATAATACTTTTATTCTACATAGGTTTACTAAAAGTCAAATAAGCTAGTGCTATCTCTGTTACAAAATTGGTCAGCAAATAATAATAACAATAACTTAAGATGATGGCTAACTTCTTTAATGTTTCATGAAATTTTTATGAGTAATCTATGGTTGTTAAGAACAAATGAATTAAACAGATGTAAGAGAGGTAATAGTTTTTAAGTGAACTTTTTACAATGATTGTTTTATGGTGTGTCTACCTAAAAATAATTACCCAAATCTCTTTGGTAACTTTCACTGTTAAGAGGTTTGCTATGTTAAATTAAATGACAGAATTTTATTTTCTAGATCATTTCCAAATAAGATAAAATACTAAGACATTAATTGATAAACCCAGGCTTCCTTTCTACAAAGAAACTAAAGATAGTTGTGTCCAATCGTAAATACCCCCTGTGCCACACTGAAAAATTTACTATGAGAAAACATATTTCTAGAAACTGTAAAAGTATTTGTAAATTTGCCAACTCACAGAATGCTAATATAAAAGGCAGTTAATAATTGTTTACTTCTTTATTTTCACTAAAAAGTTAAGGTTTTTAAGGGTTAAAAATGCTAATATATGTAATTAAAGCCACTGGAAATAATAAAGGAAACATCTTTAAATGCCAAGAAAGCAGGGTCTGTGTTTTCAGTTAAAAAAAAAAAAGTATGAGGAATGGGATATGTATTTTGCTGAAGGGAATTAAATAATTCTGTCCTAAAGAGAGGCTAATTATTTCAAAATGGAGAAGAGGAAAAACATAGGCCAAAATCTAAATGTATAAAGAAAGTTGTAGAAAGTTTATGGAAAAAGAAATCTTTGGAAAGGACTTTTACTGTGTGGTCAAGCTGGCTAAGATTAGAACAAATTTGATTAAGTTAAAGAAATTTTAATATCAAAAATAAGTTGGTATAAAATTAAAATTTGGTTTTCTCTCTGCTAAAAGGACAGAGTTTTCTTGAACCACTGGTCTGCTATTTACAAGAGATTATAAAAGTTCTTCTTTCTTTATTTATTTAGAACTCTTAAAAACATATTTTATTCATGCGACCTACAGAGAATATTCTGTGTACCTCAGTGTGGTAAGCATGTATATTTCAATGAAATAGTACTGTACATATTGTCCTATTCAACTGACATTCTTAGAAACAAAGGTTTTGCATGTGTTTTTATAGTATATGCAATTAGGCACTTTTTGGTAAACATATCCTTTCAGGGAGGCACACTGTACTTATTCACATGCCCAAGTGCTAGTCCTGGAAATATATTTCTTTACTTTTAAAAGTAATTTGCCTAGAAAACAAAAATTTTGTATCTTGTCAAAATAATTTCCTCTGTCTTTAGCAGGTCCTTTAATTATTTAAGACAGCTGGGTCTTCCCTGTTAAAAGAACTAAGGTTTTTTGTTTGCTTTTTATAACTATTTAACTTTTGCCTGTGAAGTCTTTACTTGTCACTACGGTTAAATGGATAACTAAGTATTGTTTCACAGTGACCTACGATCCTATTTGACCGAACACTTTAAAACTTCTTTGATATTTTTGTCCAACTTCCCCCAAATCAAATGCTATATTAAGTCTTTTTTTTTTTTTTTTAAGTTTTTATTTGTTTGACAGAGAGAGAGAGTAGGCAGAGAGGCAGGCAGAGAGAGAGGAGGGAAGCAGGCTCCCCGCCGAGCAGAGAGCCTGATGTGGGGCTCGATCCCAGGACCCTGAGACCATGACCTGAGCTGAAGGCAGAGGCTTTAACCCATTGAGCCACCCAGGCGCCCCTATATTAAGTCTTTTTGACCTAGAACTAACTTCGTGATATTTCTGAAGGTCCCTAGAACATCTTAAAAAATTTGTTTGCCCTTCTCATAAAAAAGGAGATGTTAAACTAATTTGGCTTATTTTGTATGTCAAATGCATGGGAAGCATTGCCAAATAAAAAGTCATAATAAATCTTCTTCATGCTGTATGGTATAGAGATTCTACAAATCATAGGAAATTCCTAGAAATCCAATATGTCCTGGTATTATGTTATCAGTCATAATTCCAGTTTTATCTCCAAATGTTATATGTCACAGACATAAGCAAATTTCCTTGTCAATTCCTCGTAATGAACTCTAAACAGATCTTTAATTATGGCCATTTTTAGGTCCTTTGTCATTTACATATGGTTATTGTTTCACTTTGAGGCTCTTGCAAAAGTGTTTGCCAAAGGCTTCATCCTCAGGTAGACTCATGGAGAATATTCTAGAATACAGGTTTTTGATATCTTTACTATACACTAAAAAACCCTTTACTTGGTAAGACTTTCCAGAACGAGTGGAAAAACTGGATTCAAGAAAAACAAAGGACTGAATAAACTGAGGAGGATGTTGACAATTTTTGTGACTTTTTTGCCTAAAACATAGCTGTTATTTTTAATATTTTTCTTCCAATTCAAAAAACACTTTTTCTCTTTTCTCTAAGGTTACCTATGACTTAGAACAATTTGGTAAAATATACCTTTATAAATAAAGACGAAACATTTATCTTTTTCCCCCTACCTGATTTCCCTCCAAGAATTCAGAAACTCTCAGGGAGTAAACTCATTTTCACGGCACTGTAGTTATTTATATACATTTACAAAAATTATTGTTCTTGTAACAGGATACGATTGGGAAACACTGGTTACATAACCAAAGCTCTGACTGGAATGTCATATTTTGAGGGAGATCTACAAAGACTCAAATATGACCAGATAGCTTTAAGGAACTAAAACCGTCTTTATGGAGCAAATAAATCCCCCTGGAAAAATCAGCCTTATACCTTGCTTACAGGGTTACCAGCAGCCTCAGTAGGTGAGCAAGGAAGGTCACTTCCTGACGGATGCAAGGAACCTTGCATCCTTGGGGACCTTGAAAAGAGAGAAATTAACCCAAATCTACAGGTATTTTAGGTAAAGTCTGATGACAAGTCTTTGGCTTGGTTTATTAGCTTTGAGAAGCTTTTAAAAGTCCAATCTGAGGGGCGCCTGGCTGGTTCAGTTGGTTAAATGTCTGCCTCTTGAATTTGGCTCAGGTCATGCTCTCAGAGTCCTGGGATTGAGCCCTGTGTTGGGCTCCTTGCTCACCACGGAGTCTGCTTGAGATTTTCTCGCCCTCTCCCTCTGCCCCTCCCCCTGCCTTTTTTCCAAAGCCGCCATCATGCAAGCTAAATTACACAACTTGATATAAAGTTCAGAGAAATTACCAAAACAGCTCATAGAGAGAGAGAGACGGTCTTCATGCCTGTTGCCATGTGGGCCCCCAGAAAGGTCACCAGAGACATTCAGACTGCAAACCAGGAAAATCTATCTGATGGCCACTGTCCGCCCTCGGTCTAAAGATGCGGCCAGCCTCACATTAGAAATCTTCTCCGCTTGCTAACCTCAGAATTCAGAAGCGGACTTATACTTTGCTCTAATAACAAATTATTATTTTTCTTTTGTTTCCACAGACATGCCTCTTTGAAATACCTCACTGTCTGGACAGTATAGGCCTACCCTTGGGAAGCCACCCGCCTCACTGCTCCTGAAATGAGTCACAACTGTCCTCGGCACTGAGCCTGGTTCAGTGCGAGACAGAACAATCCACTACTAAGCAACTAACCTGCCTCTGCTCTCCACAGACATTAGCTTGGGGTTTTTTTTGTTTTTGTTTTTTAAAGATTTTATTTATTTATTTGACAGAGAGGAGAGCGATCACAAGTAGGCAGAGAGGCAGGCAGAGAGAGGGGGAAGCAGGCTCCCTGCGGAGCAGAGAGCCTGATGTGGGGCTCCATCCCAGGACCCTGAGATCATGACCTGAACTGAAGGCAGAGGCTTTAACCCACTGAGCCACCCAGGCGCCCCATAGCTCGGGTTTTAATAGGCAAAACTTCCAGGGAAGTTTCCGAGGAGAAAACTGATGGGCTTCAGGGCGGGCTGACCCCGAATAGGCGACTTTGGCATATCGATTATTTTGAATTTAAGTTACTCAAGAAACAGACAGTGCATGAAGGACACTCTGACCCTCCTTCATTCCCCTGAAAGTAGGAAATAAATCTCCTGTATGAAAGGTACCCTCCCTGTACCAGGAGGTAAAGAAACAGTCTTATCACCAAAGATAGGGAATTCAGGGTTAAGAAAGTGATATAAACCTACTCTCTTACTTCACTAATTTACTACCCCAAACCTCGTTGTCTTGTCAGTTCTTTGTCTTGTCACAAATTCACTGTTTCTTTGTCTACACGGTCTAAAACTGTCCACTTGGGTCACTCCTTGGAGTCTCATATATCTACAAGCTCTGTACATACAAAATTAAAATTTGCTTCCTCTCCCCCTCCTGCTGATCTGTTTTGCGTCAACTGAATTGTTAGACTAAAGAACCTAGAAGGGAAGAAAGGAAGTTTTCCTCCCCTACACGGGGTCACCCTAGTCAGGATTTACACTTCTTGACATTCAGATCCCCTCTCTCTCTGGGCGCCCAACCCTGGCGGGCTCAGCACCCCAAGACGTGGCGCAGAGGGAGAGATGCCACACTCCCTGCCCGCAGACTCATCTTTATAATGACTTGGGCTTTGAGTTTGCTGGAGATACTATCTTAAGAAGACTCTCTCTCAACACAAAGTCAAGTATGACAGGAAAAGCCTCGGGCGGGCATTAGGGGTGACCACCACCCACTGCTGAGAGAGGACAGGAAGAGGGGAGGGGAGGGGCGGGCTCCACAGGGGTGGTGGGGGGCAGGGTACAAATGAAGGGAGGCCTCCTGCAGGGTTTGCTGGCTTCCCAGGCTGCGGTATCCCTCTGAGCTGTCCAACTTGGCTCCTTTCTGACCACTAAGTTCTCCTTAAAGAGTTGCTCCCCTCCCCCATCCCCCACCCCTGTTCTCCCTCCGCCTTTCTTGGATTCCCCTTTAGAGCAGGCCTTAAGGTAAATAAACACACAAGGGAGACAAGCCAGGGCAGTCTGAGATGAAGGATGCAGGCAGGAAGGTCAGGGAGGCCAGGGTTGCAGGCAGTGGGTATGTATGTCTGTGTGAGGGTGTGTACAAATGTGTGTGTGTAGATGTGTGGATGTGTGTGAGTATGTGCGTGTGTGTGTACCTGTGTGGGGACGGGGTGCTGGGTACCCGTAGCCCTTTGCCTCCTTCTCTGTTCTGCTTCCTGGGCCTCCCAGAAGTCTCTGAGGCAGCCGCCATCTTCCCTGATAGATGTGCCGATGCTCCTCTTCTCTTCGTCTCACTCGATTTTAACCTGAGTCTGCCCTCCACCCGCTGGCCTTCCTGCTCTTCCTAGCTCCCTCCCTCCCTCTTCCACCCCTTCCCTTCCTTTGTTTATTTTTCCAGTAGAGTAGAACTTTCTGTGATTTTAAAAACTGAACATGCGGTTACATGTACGAAGGGACGGTAGGAAGGGAATGGGCCATGTTCTGAGCTCAGCTCTCCCCACATAAAACGGGGTTCACTTCAGTGACCCTATGGGCAGTTGGGAAGATGAGATGAGATAATACACACAGAACATTCAGAACAGTGCCTGGCGCACAGTTAACATTCAGGATTACGGAGCACTTGAGCTCCTGCAGGATTTCCCATCAGCAGACTGGGTGGCTGCAGCCACAGGTCCCACTTCGGATCCACAGACCCATCTTTCTCACAATATATAAATGCCATTTTCTGTTTAGTCAGGTTTTTGCTTCTCTGACTTGGAAATGGCTGGACTACATACATGATTTTCATGAGATCCCTATACCTGATGGAAAACAGAGAGACTTCTAGAAAGATCTGGAGCCTAAGAGTTGGCCCTACCTGCAGTTGGGACAAGGCCCCTCAAAAGGAGATGAGAGAGCTGTCCCTGCCTTTTGTGAGAACCTCATGGCTGGGGAAACTCATTCCTCTTTCCGGGTTTCAGTTCTTAAGCAATAGAAGAGGGATCACGAACCACTCCACAGGATTTTGTGAGGGCCAGTGAGCTGATGTCTGTGACGGCCCGGAAAGCCTGAAGCTAGACAGATGGGGGCTGAGTTGCTCAAGCTATTCTTTCTCACCCAAGGAAAGAGCCTTGGGGAAAATCACAGAAATTCGGAGCTGGACTGAGCTTGACATTTATAGTTCAAGTGAGGCATTTCACACATGAGGAAACAGGACTGGAAGGAGCGGGTGACACGGCCGTCCCCACACAGAGCAGACCCCGGGGTCGCGGAGCAAGGTCCTTTCACCAGACCACCATGTGGAGGATCACCCAAGGAGTCCAGGCGGGGCCCGGTCCCACTGACCCACTTGCCATGGGCAGTTCTCAAGGTGCCTGTTAGTACCTACAGGCCCACGGCTCAGGGAAGCACCAGGACTGAGGCAGAGATGCCTCCCCTCACTCCCCGAGAATTCCCTCCTGCTGTCCCTTAGCCGTCAGGCCCTCCCCCCACCCCACCCCCCAACCATCACTCTGGTTTTTGCCCCTCTATCGTGCTGTCTTTTTTCAGATCATCCTATGTCTTAGTCCACCTTCAGCGCTGTTACAACAAATATACCACAAACTGAGTAGCTTAAACAGAGCCGAGACTTGTTTCAGACCGTTCAAGAGACGGTGGCACTGGCAGATTCACCCTCCCGGGCAAGCCTGCTTCCTGGTGCTTCTCACCGTGTCTTCGCGTGACTGAGGGGCACGGGCCCAAATCCCCTTTGTGCCAAGCACCCCCCCCCACCCAATACCATCACATAGGGGGTTCTGGTTTAACACATAAGTTTTGGGGACACAAACTTGCAGTCTGTGGCATCCTATACATGGGAAATACAGCGTGCAGCCTTTTGAATCTGGACTTCGTCACTTGACATGATGCATGGAGATTGACGGGAACCGCATGTATCCACGGTGGGCACTTGATGTCAGCGAAGAGCTCATGCATGGAAGCATCGCAGATTGTTTAACCACACACCAACTAATGTACCTGTGGGCAATTTCAAGTCTTTGACTATCAAAATAATGCTGCTACGAAAAGTCACATACTTAGGCCTCCCCCCCACCCCCCGGAAAATACCTAAAAGTGAAATCCTGCGTCATCGGGCAAGTATATGGTAAGTAACTTTAGAAGGAACTGCCAACCTGTTTTTCCAAAGTTTTGGATCCTTGCCAGCAACGTATGAGAGCGCTACTTGCTCTGAATTCCTACTAGCACCTGGTCCTGACAGTCAT
Source organism: Procyon lotor (assembly GCA_028646535.1). Taxonomy (NCBI): domain Eukaryota; kingdom Metazoa; phylum Chordata; class Mammalia; order Carnivora; family Procyonidae; genus Procyon; species Procyon lotor. The sequence continues at coordinate 2,653 of JAQQSY010005219.1, read as the reverse complement.
CTAATTCTTTCCATTGTCAGAGGTGTGAAGCAGTGTCTCAGGTGTGAAGTTTAATTTTATTTCCCTGGTTACTGATCACGTTGAATATCTTTTCGTGTGCTTATTTGCCATTTTTATGCCCTCCTTGGTGAAGTTATCAGTTTAGATCCTTTGTCCACTTTCTAAAATAGGGCTTTTGTTTTCTTGAGTTTTGAAAATTATTTAGATTTACTGGATATAAGTCCTTTAATGGATACATATGTGGCAAATATTTTTTTAAAAGATTTTATTTATTTGACAGAGAGAGAGAGAGATCACAAGGAGGCAGAGAGGCAGGCAGAGAGAGAGGGGGAAACAGGCTCCCTACTGAGCAGAGAGCCCAATGTGGGGCTCGATCCCAGGACCCTGAGATCATGACCTGAGCCGAAGGCAGAGGCTTTAACCCACTGAGCCACTCAGGCGCCCCATGTGGCAAATATTTTTGTCTCAGTCTGTGCCTTGTCTTTTTATTCTCTTAGCAGTGTCTTTGGAAGAGCAGAAACTTTGTATTTTTGATGAAATCCAGTTTTTCAGTGTTTTTCTAGATTTCTCTTTTGGTGCTATATCTAAAAAATCTTTGCCTCAGATTTCTAAAGTCATGAAGATATTGCTCTCATATTTTCATGGCTTCAGGGTTTACATTTATGTCTAAGATCAATTTTGAGTTAATTTTTGTATGTGCGCAAGGTATGTATTAAAGTTGCTTTTTTTTGCCTCAAGAAAATTTACATTTGTTGAAAACAGTATATTTTCTCAACTGAATTACTTTTGCACTTTGTCAAAACCAGTTATCCCTCTATGTGTGTCTATTTCTGGACATTCTGTTACTGATACACTGATCTATTTATCTACTGCAATTCATGGTCTTGATTAGTGTCACTTTATAATGTCATGAAATCAAGTCATGTTAGCTCTTCTCCTTTGTTCTTTTTAAAAGTTGCTTTGGGGGGGCACCTGGGTGGCTCAGTTGTTAAGCGTCTGCCTTTGGCTTGGGTCGTGATCCCAGGGTACTGGGATCCAGCCCCATATGGGGCTCCCTGCTCTGCAGGGAGCCTGCTTCTCCCTCATCCATTCCGCTAGGTTGTGTTCCCTCTCTCACTGTCTCTGTTAAATAAATAAATAAAATCTTAAAAAAAAAATTGCTTTGTCCCTTCCACATTCTTTGTGCCTCACTGTAAATTTTAGGATCAGTTTGTCAATTTCTATAAAAACCAAACCAAACCAAAACAAAAAAACAAACAAACCCAAAAAACCCTGCTGGCATTTTGGTTGGAATTGTATTGAATCTACAGATCAATTTGAACAGAACTGACTTCTTGATATCATTGAGTCTTTTGACCCTTGAACACGGTATCCTGCATCTCTTTTTAGGTGTTCTTTAGTTACCCTCAGCAATATTTGTAAGTTACCAGATCTATCGGCAAGTATTTCATATTTTGCTGCTATTGTAAATAGTATTTTTAAAAATTCAATTTTGCGTTATTTATTGCCAAGATATAGGCATACCATTGCTTTCTGTATACAGATCTTATGAACTGTGATCTTGCTAAACTCACATACTAGTTTTTAGCAGATTTTCTACATACATGATCATGTCATTCAAGAATAAATACTTCTTCCTTTCGTAACTCAGTGCCTTTTATTTGTTTTTCTTGCCTAATTTCACTGGCTAGAACCTTCAGTAGAATGTTGAATAGAAATATTAAGAGTGGACATCATCTTGTTCCTAATCTTAGGGAGAAAACATTTAATATTTCATCATTATGTGTGATGCTAGCTGTAGGTTTCCATAATTGCTCTTCATCAGATTGAAGAGGTTTCTAGTCTCTGTGAGTTTTTGTCAGAATGGTTGTTGGAATTAATAAAATGTTTTTCTTGAGTCTCCTGAAATGCTTATATAACTTTTCTTTCTTTCTTTCTTCTTCTTCATTTATTTTTTTGTTAACAGGGAGAATCTTGAATGTTAAGTCAATTTTGCTTTCCTATGATAAACCGCACTGAGTTTATCCAGTTTTTATTGGATTGATTTGCTAAAAGTTCGCTTAAAATTTTTATATCAGTCTTCATGAGGAATGTTGATCTATAGTTGTCTTTTCTTGAAATATTATTGGTCTGATTTTGGCATCAGAGTAATGCTGGCCTTATAGAATGAGTTTGAGAAAATGTCCTCCACCTCAATTTTCTGCAGGAGTCTGTAGAATTGGCATTTTTCTTCCTTAAATGTTTGGTAGAATTCCAGTGAGGCCACATGGACCTGGAGTTTTCCTTGTGCGCAGGTTTTTAAACTGAGATTTCAGTTTCCTTAATAGATAAGGGGTTATTGAGGTTATATTTGGAGAGTTTTGGTAGTTTATCATTTTTAAGGAATTGAATCATTCTTATATATTTTGTCAAATATATTGACATGGAAATTTTCACAAGATTTTCTTTTTTTCCTTTTCATGTTGATAGAATCCATGATAGTGCCTCACTTGTTCCTGATATTGGTAATTTGTATCTTGTCTCTTTTATTGATCAGTCCAGCAAGATGCTTAATAATCTATCTTTCTTTCTTTTCCTTCCTTCCTTCCTTCCTTCCTTCCTTCCTTCCTTCCTCCCTTCCTCCCTTCCTCCCTTCCTCCCTTCCTCCCTCCCC
>JAQQSY010005218.1:0-11804 GCA_028646535.1 Procyon lotor | reverse complement strand
AAGTCTCTTTTTTCTTTGTGTTTTTACCTGTGGGCAAGTTGATCCTCGCCTCTGCTGCTACGTCCTGACTGCTGTTGAACCCATCAAATTGATATTTCATATTTTTAAAATTTCAAGCATTTTTAATAGGTTCTTTTTAAAACATTTTATCTCTCTGAAGAAATTCTCCATCTATTCATGCATATTCTCTCATTTTTCCACTAAACTATTGAATATATTTAATATAATTACTTTAAAGTTCCAACCTTTGGGGTGTAATTTCATCTTTGGGCTTGCTCTGTTGACTATATCCTGTCTTGACCTTGGGTCGCATTTTCTTGCTTCTTTATCTATTTTGTAATTTTTTTTATCACATAGCAAACAGTTTGTGCAAAAGAATAGTAAAGACTAAAATAATATTGCTTCCTCTATCATGCTGCTTGTCTGGTGAGTGGAGTCAATCTAATCTATGGATTTCCCCTCTCCCCTCTGCTCTGCTCTTAATGAAAGCAGCTGAGGGTCTCATCTTCTAGGATGGGCTTATCACTTTCTGGAATTTAGTTAACTTGCGGTTTTTGCGAGGGAGTTGTCCTTGGTTCTCTGATTTTTTTTAATTGGGGTATATTTGACATATAGAATTATATTGGTTTCGGGATTCTAGTATTTTTTTAAGGCTATGACTTTCTGGCTATTATCTGGTTCTCACCAGTAGATTTGGAGTTAGTTTCTCTTAAGACTTTCTAAATTTTAATTTGAAATGGAATTCCTCTTTTTTCTTAATATAAATATATTTAATTGTGCATATGATAGGTTAATGTGGACTTATGTAGCTCAAAGTCAGTTTTTCTCTCCCTTTAGAAGGTCAGGAAAAATTGTGAAGGATGTTAAAATGGGCAAACGCTTCCTGGTGGCATTGTCAATGGAGTATTAGGTATTGTCTATTATAATCTCTGAGTAAATCTGACTACAGAGCTATAGCTTTGCTTTTTATTGTCTTTGAGCTATTTCACAACTTTGTAAAAATTGTCAGTAATGCAAATTATTCTTGTCAGTAGAGATGTAAATTAGTTTTGTCTAATGAAGATACAATTGGTTATTGTCCTGTAGATATTGGTCAGTCTTGTGCGTGTGAGTTGCTTTATTTCCGCATTCCTAATTGCCTTTATCTGTGTCTGCACTTTGGATTAGCCTTTGAACTGTTGTTAGCTTCCCCCGCTTTTAAAAAAAAATTTCACTGGATTCCTGATTAATTAATAAGTTAAATAAAAATCTTTGCTATCTGTTCATTTAATAAATATTTGAGAGTTGTGACTGTATCCATTATAAAAATTCTTTTTTAACTTGGGTCACCTTCCTCTAGAATGTTGTTAGTCTGGAATCTTGTGCTCAGTCTTCTTCTTCAAGTTGCACATGGGCCACTTTCTTTGCTGCAATTTCTGGGCTTCTTGGGCACAGGCTTTCAATAATATATTATTCCTTCTGCTTGAGAATCAGGTAAGTGTGCATTAAGCCTCTCTTCCACACACCACTCTTCTCCTTTATTCTCTGTAGCATTACTACTTAAGATCATAAAAGGTTTTTAGTCTTTATTGAAGGATACAGTAGGTAGCCAAAAACTATCATTTGTGACTAATCAGGATTTTTTTAATCCTTTCCTCAAATTTTGATAGTTACCCACAATAGAAATCTTTCCATTTTAGTGGAGAATTCAAAAATATAATTTCCAGCTTCCTAGCTGCTGGGTACAGATATGTGATCTATGGGATGCCAGTAAGATGCATCCCATGAGACAGGCACACAAATGAGCTACTTGGCAAAAGAGACAGGACACAGAGCATCCATTTTGCTGCCACAAAGCTGAGAAGAAGCAGTGTTGTTTGGGGGCTGGCTGCTGTGACCAACTTCTCAATCATGACAGGTGTTGCAATGGTCTCTTTTAATAGGACTGAAGGGGTGCAAGAGATCAGTATAATAATGGCCTTCAATGAGTCACGCCCTTGTCCCTCTGTCCCTAAGTCATGTGACCTTGCAGTCACTTCATCAAGAAATGAGTCTATTTCTCCATCCTCTGAAACCAGGGTTGACCTTGACCATCATACTGTGAAGGCACCTGGTTTAACCTACTGAAGAGGGCAGGACATCGTGGAGGAGGAACAGTGCTTTCTAGCCAACAGTCAGCACTGTATATTCAGAAATGTAGCGAGGGTGACTCCTAACTATGGAGAACAAACTGCTCAGGAAAAGCAGTTTCCTGAGGAGGTGATATTTAAGCTTTGATCTGAAAGATGTGAAGGAACCAACCAGCCTTGTAAAGATCAGTGGCCAAGTGTGCCAGACAGATGAGAAGACTGGAATAAAAGTTATGGAGTGAGAATGAACTTGATCTTCTTCAGGAACAGAAAGGAGACTAAGAAGATGGAGGTAATGAGAAGGAAAAGCAGGCCATGGCCAGGTCTGTGTGGTTCTGTAGGGCATTTCAGGAGTATGACCTTTAGTCTGTGTGCAATGGGAAGCTATTGGTTTTTAAGCAGGGGATATCATGATCAAACTAGGTTTTTAAAAGAACCCTTTGGAGTTTATTCAGAGAATAACTTGTGGTGGGTTAAGAAGAGCAACAGGGAGTCATGAAAGGAGGCCACCACAGGGAGAGGAGATGGGATGGTGGCATGGACAGTGGTGGTAACGATGGAAAAGAAGCAGTGTACTGATTTGGGAATATTTTGGAGGTTTGCTCTTGAATTTGATAAGGAGAAGGAAGAGATAGGAGCTTTCAAGGATAACTGAAAGAGTCCAAGTCCTTTATTCACCTTTGTTATCAGCTAAGCCTTTGTCAAGAAAGAAAAGTGTGTTGAAATAGATTCAAAGGTCTTGTTTATAGCTGTTGAGTAGAATGTGAAGGTGGAGAATACTGTGTGCTTGGATGGAGGTTGTCCATGGAAACATTGAGTATTTCCTTGAGGAAGGGAGTGCCCTGTTTACTAGTACTTAATATGTCACAGCAGATACTAAAACTGACCAGCAGAAGATACACAGAATCTCCCCATGCTGGCAATACCAAAAGTTGAAGATACCAACACAAAAAGAACTTCTGGGCTTTATTTTAGGTGCATCATTGGAGATATGGAGACACAATGGGACATGACTAATGAAAGTATTTTTGAAAATACTAAGAGAAGCATCAAGTTGTCTACCAGAGCACTTTTCTAGCCAAATAGAAAAATCGAGAGTGCCTTAAGGGCAAGGATCATGTCTTAGTCATCTTTGAATTCCTACTCAGGCTTTAGCACTGTACTTGACATACAGTAAACCCCAAGGTTCAACATATATTGAATGAATAGCTTAAGCAGAAAGAAAAATAGTCATAGTCTTGGATAATACCCAGCCCTTTGTGCTCTGTATCTTCAACATCAAATTGCATTTTATAATTTGGCTTTGATCCTATAAACAAATCTCTCTTTCCTCGGAAACATGAGGTCATGATGAATTTCTTCATTTGCTTGATTAAGCCCAGTTCTCCAAAGTATATTTCAAAATTAATTCATGTTTTTTGTTCTGTTGCAAATTTCATATCATTTGATAATTCAACTCCACCTCAGTTCTCTTTGCATATGTAGATAAACATACTTTATAAATACTTTCTTCATTTATTGAAGAAATCATAAACTTTAATTGAATAAAAATGAGAAAATACAAATAAACAAAGGTAGAATATAAAGAAATGACTTTACCTGCAAAGGAACTTTATATATTTATGTAGAAGCTTTTTTTCTTATACACACACACACACACACATTGGGACAAAAATGAGATCACTCCGGACTTAATATTCTGCAATTGGATTTAAATATTACTTTAAAATATAATTACTAGGGAGGCCTGGGTGGCTCAGTTGGTTAAGCAGCTGCCTTCAGCTCAGGTCATGATCCCAGGTCCTGGGATCGAGTCCCACATCGGGCTCCTTGCTCAGCAGGGAGCCTGCTTCACCCTCTGCCTCTGCCTACCTCTCTGCCTGCTTGTGCTCTCTCTCTGAGAAATAAATAAATAAAATCTTTAAAAAAAAAAATTACTAAATGAGAGGAACTTTAATTTTTATTTAAAATGATAGTCTGCTTATTTCCACTTTTCCCTTTTCCACGAGAGTAGCTTATTTATTTATTTATTTATTTATTTATTTATTTATTTATTTATTTATTTATTTTTTGGTAAAACTACTCTGTGGACCCAACTGGAAAACCTGAGTGAAAAATCAACTAAGTAAGATGTCATCCCAACGTATGGAACAACCACGTAGAGAGGACTCAAGCATCTGGCCAGCAGTTGAACTAGATGACCTCCGAATTCTCCAGCTCTGAGATTCTGTGGCTGACAGCAGGTGGCAGGAATTTGTAGGTGGAACGGATTGATAGGGCTAATGTAACAGAATTATAGGAAATTAGATTGGAAAGTCAGACTCAGCCCGGTTGCATCTATATCTTGGATCCAAGACTGAGTGTGTAGGTGTATATTGGGAGAAACTTGTGGGAATGTATCTGCGTAAGAGAAGAGTGTGAGGCCAGAAATCTTCCTTTTTTTCTTCCTTCTTCCTCTTCTCTCTTTCTTCTTCCTCGTTTCTTTACTTTTACACAAAATGACCAAGTTCTCTCACCTTTCTGAGTCTCCTCTTTCTTGGATTCCCATATGAAATGACTGAAACTCACTTCCCAAATAATGAGGGGAAGTTCAATATGAGATACAGAAATCTGTTTTCCCTTTTCCCATCAATCTGAAAACAATAGCTCTTTATAAAAATAGTCACTGATTTTACCTACATCATTCTACAATGTAATACAAAGACTCACATGCAAATAGGACTAAAATTTTGTTTTGTTTAACAATCATTTTTATTTGTTTGTTTATTATTTATTTTTATTAACATGTAATGTATTATTTGTCCCAGGCGTACAGATCTGTGAATCATCAGGCTTACACATTTCACAGCACTTACCATACCACATACCCTCCCCAATGTCCATAACCCAGCCACCCTATCTCTACCCCCTAACCCCCAGCAACCCTCAGTTTGTTTCGTGAGTTTAAGAGTCTCTTATGGTTTGTCTCCCTCCAGATCCCATCTTGTTCCATTCCCCCCATCCCCCACAACCCCCCTCCCTGCCTCTCAAATTCTTCATATCAGAGAGATCATATGATAATTGTCTTTCTCTGATTGACTTATTTCACTTAGCATAATACCTTCTAGTTCCATCCACGTCATTGCAAATGGCAATATTTCATTTCTCTTGATGTCTACATAGTATTCCTGTGTGTGTGTGTGTGTGTATTTATATCTATCACATCACATCCTCTATCCATTCATCTGTTGATGGCCATCTAGGCTCTTTCCATAGTTTGGCTATTGTGGACATTGCTGCTATAAACATTCAAGTACACATGCCCCTTTGGATCACTACATTTGTATCTTTGGGGTAAATACCCAGTAGTGCGATTGCTGGGTCGTAGGGTAGCTCAACTTTCAACTTTTTGAGGAACCTCCATACTGTTCTCCAGAGTGGCTGTACCAGCTTGCATTCCCACCAACAGTGTAGGAGGGTTCCCTTTTCTCCGCATCTTCGCCAACATCTGTCCTTTCCTGACTTGTTAATTCTAGCCATTCTGACTAGTGTTAGGTGGTATCTCACTGTGGTTTGGTTTGTATTTCTCTGATGCTGAGTGATGTTGAGCACTTTTTCATGTGTTTTTTGGCCATTTGAATGTCTCTTTGCAGAAATAGGACTAAAATTTTTAATTGTGGTAAAATACTCATAAGTAGAATTTACTACTAACCATTTCTAAGTGTACAGTTTACACATTACAGTTCAGTGGTATTAAGTAAATTCTCATTGTTGTGCAACCATCATCACCATTCGGCCTGAGATCTCATGTCATTTTCTCAACCTGAAACTCTGTACCCATCAAACAATAATTCTCCATTCTCCCCAACTCCCAGTCGGGCAAACATGATTTTGCTTTCTGTCTCTAAGAATTTGATGGCACTAGGTACCTCACATAAGTGGAATCATACAATATTTATTCATTTATGACAAGCCTCTCTCTCTCTCTCTCTCTCTCTCTAGACTTTAAGTAATCTCTACTCCCAATGTGGGGCTCAAACTCATAACCAGAAGATCAAGAGTTGTATGCTCTACTGACTGAGCCAGGAAAGCACTCCTGGGCCAGCTTATTTCATTTAGCATAATGTTCTCAAGGCTTATCCATGTTATAGCCTATGTCAGTATTTACTTCCTTTTTAGAGTTAAATAATATTCCATTTGTGCTTATTCATTCATCCCACTGAAGTTTTAAATGATAATCCTGTAATCTATAGGATTCTATCATCCTGCTTTTGGAGGCTGGAAAAGTTACCACCATTCCACTCGAAAGTTTTCCAACACTTCCAGATTTTATTTGATAGCCTAGAATTTTTTTTTTTTTTTTAATTCTCAGATATAGCTGCTGTTGTCTCAAGAAGTAAGGCATCTTATGGCCAGAGCTGTGGTGTCAATAGGAAAAGGGTGAGGTCAGGCCCATAAACTGGTTCATATTACCTTGTTTCGTGAATATTCTCAGGTCATGCCTCTGTGGAAGGTACCACCTTAGTCACTCTGGTGGTCACTCTTCCCACAATGGCCAGACACCCACTTGAGAGTGGACATACGTGCTGAAACAGTAGGCTTAATACTACTGAGGATCTGTGCCACATAGCCAAGGAGATGTTGAAGAGAACACACATAAGTATTGCCATAAATCAAGAAACAGCAGAAGATGGTCAAGTAACTCTTCAGTTACCCCCTTCCCCCCTCCCCCAACCCTGCTTCTGACAGCTTGGTTTTGCAAGTGCGTCATCAATTAGCTGCAGAAGAAGACCAGGGAGATTGCTTCTTCTGATGCTCTTTCCCTGCACCCCATGAATTACCCCGAATCTCGTATTACCATCATGGTATTTTTGGTAAAGATCTACCCATATGTTGGGCAGGGCACTGCACCACACAGAATGACGCAGTGAGAATTAACTTTCTCCTTTCAGACACTTCCACATGTTATCACTGTTGTCAAAGCAGATGAAAAATTGGGTTGCTGGTGAATCACGGCGTCCACCCTCTCCTCCATGAGTCTAGAGAACTGATGTCATTTCTCCAGTGATTTTTTTGGAAAACAGTGATTTTTTGGTGTTTCCCAGTAATATTACTTTGGTTTGTGGCCATAAAAGCGTAAGTTGGCTCTAATTTTAGTCAGCATTTATGGAACCATTTTTTCCTTATTTTCTTCCAGGGTTCTCCTCGCTCTCCATATCCAACATCTCTGTAGTAGTAGTGCATTCCAAGAAGTTTCAGACAGTAGAAACCAATCCAAAGATTAATAGTATATAAAAGATTTTATACTTTTTCCCAAGAAATTAAACACGTCAGCATGAAATATGAGAAAGTGTAATTTCTCTAGACTTTCGTGCCTCTACCATAGCCAGGAGCTTCCCTTGTAAATAAGTTCTTTTTTTAATTCCAGAGAGAAGTTTATTACAAGGAAGCTAGTTTAACTAGCTTGGGGAATTGATGGAAGTCCATCTCTGAGTCATGGTGCGTAACTCAGTGGGAGTCGATCCCATGACAGGGTTTCAGTGACGATGATCTCACTATTTTATGCCTCATGTCTACACTTTAATATATGTACCAAGGTTGCTTTCCCTGGTGAACAAAGTCTTGTCTAAGACACAATTGGTGTTGCATTTTCGTATGTTCCCTTTCCCTTCCAGTTAGACATGAATCACACTCTTCACACTTTGGCATGTGGTACTTGTTAATTAGTTCAACCAGTCAAAGATGCTGTCACTTGAGATTGTTACAGCACTTGTTACTTGACCTCTACAAGCATAACCAGTAATAAGTGCACGTTAGCTGAAACCCTCAGGCAGTAATGTAACATTTTTGGAGGAGACTGGCCCCCTACAGCAAGCATGCGGGTTCTTCTGCCTTCCAGGTAGAAGTAAGGAAATAAACCCTTAGATACCGTGAGACCGGGGTGGAAAAAGGATGAGCTCTCCTGAAGTCTCTTCCTTACTGGAATACCAAGATAACATCTAAGTTAAGTCTTTAGTAGTCGGCTGTGGGGCTTTGGTGTGGTCTAAGCCATTTGTCCTATGCCAAGATGCTTATTAAAAATGTTTGGATCTTCCATGAAGCCCTGCTGTACCTGGAGATTTGGGTAGGAATGGGGTTGATGGTATTCATAATTGATAAAATCAAGAGTACTGACAAAAGAAGTAAAGCTTTGAAAACTTCAAGTCCTGGGCCTGCTCATGGTCATTATGAAGAGCTTTACTTGGAGCGTTGATCAGATGAAATGTCAGTCTGGCTGTACTTTTAAGCAAGCTCTGTTAAGTGGGAACATGGATCATTGCTGTATATTTGTGTGTAAAGTGCTATTTCCTTCATGATGTGAGTAAGTGTACCTGTAAGATGTACACACACACACACACACACACACACACACACACACACACACAGTTAATTCCTTAGGTTAGTGCTCTAGTTTCATTTAAAATTTCATTTAAACCATGCTCCTTAAACTAGGTTCCATGGACTCCCAGGAATCTATGAATGGCTTAGGGGATAAGTCAAATACCTGAATTTGAATGCACATTCTGTGTGGCTATAGATGTTTCTGGGAAGAGAGGCACTAGCTCTTATCAGAGTCTCAAAGATGTCTGTCACTCCCTCACCCTCTAAGTGGTTTAAAATGTCCGAGTTATGAGGTATATAACTCAGTTCTTTTGTTCTTGCTTATTCTCAATTCTTCAGTCATCCAATTTTCATTAATAAATATAGGATAAGTGACAGTTTAAGAGAGGCACTGTATTTGACATTTAGGGAGAGACAAAGATATAGTAAAACTCTTGATTTCCAACTTCTTGGGAAAAATTGCATGATAGTCCCTAAAAACCAATTAACGATGCAAGGCTGTAATGTGCCTAGTAAGTGGAATGGGCAAGACATGCCAAAATAATTTAGTGGGGAGGCATCACTGTCTCTTGATTTGTTGGACAGGAGCTTAAGTTGGGCCTGGAGATGAATGAGCAAACCCTGACTCTGGTGTTCAGCCAGTATACTCTGGGTCTTCAGATGTTAATGAAATATTTTTTTGTGTGAATTGATTGCCATCTTCCTCCACGCCCACCCCAGTGTCTCCACTGCCCTGGCTATACCTGTTACTCCATCAGGAATTCCTAACACTTTCCCCTCTCCTCTCACCTTCCTAGGATTCAACAACTGGAGGACTAGTGCCTGGCTCAGAAAGAATTCTCTAGGGCACTGTTCCAGCTCTTTGGCTAAAGCCTTTCTGATGACTCAATGTCCATACTGGTCAGTTGTTAATATTTTGGGTATCACCACTGCATTTAAATTCTAATATGTGTTTGTTGTAAGTTCATTTGTATGACGGTGTGACTGAAATAATAAGAAGGAGCGGGAAAACGTCTCAGGAAGGGGAAATGGTGAGACGGAGAAGCAGCCCAGATTATTGATAAGACCATTCTGGAGTTGGATAGCTGAGTAATTAGTTGAATACAGAGAAGGGGAGTAATAAATACTGAAGTTAAAAAGAAAGCTATGTAGGCGCCTGGGTGGCTCAGTTGGTTAAGCAACTGCCTTCAGCTCAGGTCATGATCCCTCAGGTCATGAGTCCCATATCAGGCTCCCAGCTCTGCGGGAGTCTGCTTCTCCCTCTGACCTTCTCCCCTCTCATGTGCTCTCTCTCTCTCTCTCTCTCTCAAATAAATAAATAAAATCTAAAAAAAAAAAAAAAAAAAAGCCACACTTTAGAAAAAAAAAAAAAGAAAAAGAAAGCTACAGCCAGCTTGTTGCGCAAACAGTTTGGGGTCTGGAGCATGGAAGGAGGGTAGGTCTTGCATGCTGGAGCTTGGGCTGTATATGTTAGATATCATCTGCAAGGGCTAAGGTGTGGAATCACACAATGAAAGAAAGAATTTTAGTAGAATAACCTGGCAGGGGTGTTCAGGATGAAAGGACAAAGGGAATCATTAGCAGGGTAAATTCCAAATGTAAATTAGCCATCATGAAAAGTCTTGGGGAACTGAAACAATCCACTGTGAATTTTAATGCAAGAATGTGCGGAGGAAAAGAGACACTGGCTATGGCACATGAATAAAGAACATTTGAAATGGAGTCTTTTTTTTTTTTTAAGATTTTATTTATTTATTTGAGAGAGAGAGAGCATGAGAAGGGAGGCGGTCAGGGGGAGAAGCAGACTCCCCGTTGAACAGGGAGCCCGATGCAGGACTCGATCCTGGGACTCCAGGATCATGACCTGAGCTGAAGGCAGTTGCTTAACCAACTGAGCCACCCAGGTGCCCTGAAATGGAGTCTTTTTTTTTTTTTTTAAAGATTTATGTATTTATTTGTTTGTTTGTTTGACAGACAGAGAGAAAGAGAACACAGGTAGGCAGAGAGGCAGGCAGAGAGAGAGGGGGAAGCAGGCTCCCCGCTGAGCAGAGAGCCCGATGCGGGGCTCGATCCCAGGACCCTGAGATCATGACCCGAGCCAAAGGCAGAGGCCTCAACCCACTGAGCCACCCAGGTGCCCTGAAATGGAGTCTTAAGAAAGCTGGGCCATCTTGTTAGATTGTCTCTTGGTGGAGGGCAGATCAGGGTAGTGGCTACAGAAGGGAGCTCTGTGAAGAGCAGGGAAGGTTGCATTGTTGCTTGCAGTACCTTCAAGGTAAAAGGATGGAGACTACATCACAAAATGCCACTCAGCGATTATGTCTTTTCTATGTAAAATTCATAAGATAATATGACAAAAATAGTTGAGACGGAGAGAGAACGAATGGATCTTAGGCTTATTATTTGATTGACTTGTTCTTACTTGTTCTACCCAATTCTAGATCAGCAACAAAGCAAGTCTTGAATCCCTCCCTAGCACACATTGTGCAATCCTAGGGAACACCAGTGGGCTTTGTACAGTATATATCCCATGTGGTTATATGCAATTGCCTTTGTGACTCCATGAGATCTCCAATTTTATTTGACTTGTCTAGCTATTTTCTCCTATCCCACAATCACCCCTGAAAATCAGTTCTCCTAGTTGGATCTTAAGACCAGAAGATAATATTGATAATATTATTTTACTTTGCATTTACTGTTCAAAAAGCATTTTTATGTCTATTAGTTCATTTAAGCCTCACAAAATACCCTATAATTGTTCAGTAAACATTATTATCTTCATTTTGCATCTAGGAAACTGAGACACTGAGTTTCAGAAAGTTAAAGGGGATATGGTCAGAACTCACATTTTTTGAGCAACTGCCAGACCTGTTACATATACCCAAGTTCACAGAGCTAGTAAGGGTCAGAGCAGGGACTGAGCCTGGTTCCCCTGGTGGTTTTCAGGTGGTAACAAGTGATCTACCAGCCATTGTTCATCCACCTGAGAAAACTTTGCTTTGAGTATTGGCACCAAAACTAGACTTCTTATTCTTCAAAGGGTTTTAGAACAGCTGAGGTCAACCTCCCAAAAGGCATTAATATTTCCATTCCAATTCGTAAGAAATAAGGGACCAACCAAGCAATAAGATCCAAAGGACTCTTTTTTGCTTTATTTTTATTGGAGATGAAGCCTGTTTTTATTTGTGATTTTTCTGGAGGAGTTTAAGGGCTGAAGGGATGGATTACCTCTGGTTTTATGTTCCAACATCATCAAATGCCCCGGTAGATATTATGTTATTAAAATGAATGCTGCGTGTGAGAGTGTTCTATCTTGGACAAAATATTTAGAATAAA
>JAQQSY010005217.1:0-11804 GCA_028646535.1 Procyon lotor | reverse complement strand
ATCAGAAATCAATCTGGGCCTGTGTTTTCTGTTTTGGAAGTTTTAAAATAATTGATATAATTTATTTAATAGGTATAGGTTTATTCAGTGTGTCTATTTCTTCTTGTGTGAGTTTTGACAAAATGTGTGTTTCAAAGAATTCTAGGTTAACAAATTTGTGGTATAGAGTTGTTTATACTTTTTAAATTATTATTCTTTTAATGTTTATGATCAGTAGTTATAGCCTTGGTTTCATTTATGATTTTAATCATTTGTATCCTATCTCCTTTTTCTTAGTTTGCCTAGAGGCTTGCTGATTTTCTTGATCTTACAAAAAAAAATGGCTTTTGTCTTACTGATTTTTTTCCATTAGATCCTTCCTTGGAATTTAATTGATTTCTGCTCCAATTCTTTTCTTTTCTTTTCTTTTCTTTTCTTTTCTTTTCTTTTCTTTTCTTTTCTTTTCTTTTCTTTTCTTTTCTTTTCTTCTTTCTTTTCTTTTCTGCTTACTTTGGATTTGTTGGGTTTTTCCTAGTTTCCTTTTATGGAAACTTATAGTATTGATTTTAGATCATAGGTCATTTTTTTTCTTTTCTTTTTAGAGAGGGGGAGGGACAGAAGGAGAAGAGGGAGGGAGAGAGAATCTCAAGCAGGCTTCACACGTAGTGCTGAGGTGAAATCAAGAGACCAACACTTAATTGACTGAGCCACCCAAACACCTTGATCTTTCTTGTTTTCTAGTCATGAATTCAGTGCCATAAATTTCCCTCTAAGCACTGTTTAAATTGCGTCCTACAAATTTTTATAAGCTGTGTTTTCTTATTTTAGTTCAAAATATTTTTGAATTTCTATTGAGAGTACTTCCTTACTGATTGATTGATTGATTGATTGATAGGTTTTTTAAATTAATTTTAAAAATTTTAATTCTACTATAGCTATAGCTTAACATACAGGGTTATATTTGTTTCAGGTATGAAATAGAGTGGTTCAACATATCTATACATTACTCAGAGCTCATCATGATAAGTGGACTCTTAATCCCCATCACTTATTTCACCCATCTACTAACCCACCCCCCCTCTGGTAACTATCACTTTGTTCTCTGTGGTTACGAATACGTTTCTTGCTTTTTCTCTCTTTTTTCCTTTCTCTTTATTCTGTTTCTTAAACTCCACTTATGAGTAAAATCATATGGTATTTGTCTTTCTCTGACTGACTTATTGTACTAATTTCATTCTACTCTCTCTCTTCATCCATGTTTTTGCAAATGGCAAGATTTCATTCCTTTTTATGGCTGAATAATATTCTGTTGTATACATATAAGGCATTTTCTTTATCCATTCATCTATAGATGGACATGACTGTTTCCATAATTTATTTATTTAATTTATTTTTATTGTGTTATGTTTCCATAATTTAGCTATTGTAATAATGCTGCTATAGACACAGGATTACAGGTATCCCTTTGAATTAGTGCTTTTGTATTTTTTGGGTAAATACCCAATAGCATGATTGCTGGATCCTAGGGTAATTATATTTTTAAATTTTTTTAAAAGATTTTATTTATTATTTATTTATTTGAGAGAGACAGAGAGGGAGTGTGTGCAAGCATGAGGTGGGAGGGACAGGGGGAGAAACAGACTCTCCACTGAGCAGGAAGCCCTATGCAGGGCTGCATCCCAGGACCCCGGCATCATGACCTGAGCCAAAGGCATATGTTTAACTGACTGGGCCACCCAGGCGCCCCTCTATTTTTCACTTTTTGAGGAAACTCTGTTTTTCTACAGTGGGTGCACGAGTTTGCATTCCCACCAACTGTGCAAGCCAGTTCCTTTTTCTCTACATCCTCCCCAATACTTGTTGTTTCTTGGTTTTAGTCACTCTGACAGGTGTGAGGTGATATCTCATTGCAGTTTTGATTTGCATTTCCCTCAGGATCAGTGATGTTAACCATCTTTTCATGTATTTACTGGCCATCTCTACATCTTCTTTGGGGAAATATTGGTTCACATCTTCTGCCCCTTTTTAATTAGTTTTTTAAATTAGTTTTAATTTGTTTTTTGGGGGTATTGAGTTTTATAAGTTCTTTGTATATTTTGGATACTAATCCTTTATTTATTGGATATGTCACGGGCAAATATCTTCTCCCATTCTGTAGGTTGCCTTTCAGTTTTGATGATTGTTTCCCTTGCTGTGCAGAAGCTTTTGATTTTGATGTAGTCATAATAGTTTATTTTTGCTTTTATTTCCCTCGCCTTAGGAGATATATCTAGAAAAATATTGCTACAGCTGATGTCAAAGAGGTTACTGCCTGTGTTCCCTTCTAGGATTTTTATGGTTTCAGGTCTCACATTTAGGTTTTTAATGTACTTTGAGTGCATTTTTGCATATGGTATTAAGAAAGTGGTCAGTGCCATTCTTTTGCATGTAGCTGTCCAGTTTTCCTAACACCATTTGTTGAAGAGTCTCTCTTTTACTCATGGTATATGATTTCCTCCTTTTGTCAAAAATTAGCTGACCATATAATTATGGATTTATTTTGGAATTTTCTATTCTGTTCTATTGATCTATGTGTATATTCTTGTACTAGTACCAAATTGTTCTGATTACTTCAGTTTTGTAATGTAACTTGGATTCTGGAATTGTGATACTTTGTTTTATTTTTCTTTTTCAAGATTGTTTTGGCTATTTGAGGTCTTTGGTTGTTTCACAAAATTTTTAGGATTGTTTGTTCTAGTTCTGTGAAAAATGCTATTGGTATTTTGATAGGGAATGCATTAAATGTTTAGATTGCTTTGCATGGTATGGATATTTTAATGATATTTGGTCTTCCAAACCATGAGCATGGATGTCTTTCAATTTTTTTGTGTCAACTTCAATTCTTTTATCAATGTTTTATCATTTTCAGAGCACAGGTCTTTCACCTCTTTGGTTAAGTTTGGTTATTCCTAGGCATTTCATTGTTTTTGGTGCATTTTTAAATGGCATTGTTTTCTTAATTTCCTTTTCGGCTGCTTCATTATTAGTGTATGGAAATGCCATAGATTCTTATACATTGATTTTACATTCTGTGACTTTACTGAATTCATTTTATCAGTTATAGTATTTTCTTGGTGGAGATTTTAGTTTTTTTTTTTTTTTATATATATAGTACCATGTCATATTGACTGCTGTATTATTTGGAAGGGTGTTGTTTAATCTTTAAATATTGGGGGGGTGCTTGGGTGGCTCAGTCAGTTAAGCAGCTGCCTTCGGCTCAGGTCATGATGCCCTGGTCCTGGGATTGAGCACCATGTTGGGCTCAGCAGGGAGCCTGCTCAGAGGGCAGCCTGCTTCTTCCTCTCCCTCTGCCTACTGCTCTGCCTACCTGTGCTCTCTCTCTATCTCTGTGTCAGATAAATAAATAAAGTATTTTAAAAATAAATAAATATTTGGGAATTTTTCAGTTATCTTTCTGTTACTGATGTAATTCCTTTGTGATCTGAGAGTAGATGTATGATTTTTATTTTTAAAAATGATCTATGACGTGTTTTAGGTTATTACTGACTTTTGTTTGCTAAATCTGTCCATTTCTGAGAGAAGGTTGTTGAACTCACCAACAATAACAAGGGATTCATCTATTTTTCCTTGAAGTTCTATCAGTTTTTACCTTACATAGTTTGACATTTTTTAAAACACATACACATCAAATATTCTTATGTCTTCTTGGATTACTCACTTCTTTATTATTATGTAATTTACTTCTTTTTTTTTTTTTTAAAGATTTTATTTATTTGACAGAGAGAAACACAGCGAGAGAGGGAACACAAGCAGAGGGACTGGTAGCGGGAGAAGCAGGCTTCCTGCCGAGCAAGGAGCCCGATGCGGGGCTCGATCCCAGGCCCCTGGGATCTGACCTGGGCCGAAGGCAGACGCTTAGCGACTGAGCCACCCAGGCGCCCCTGTAATTTACTTCTTTATTGCTAATAACTTATCTTGCTTTGAAGTCTGCTCTGTATGAAGAGCTGCTCCTACTCTCTTTTGACTAGGGTTAACATAGTATTTTTTTTGCCCACCCATTTACTTCTGATCCAGATGGTTCATATATTTAAAGTGGGTTTTTTGGAGATGATGTACATTTGAATCTTTTTTTAATTCACTTTGACAAACTCTGCTATTTAATTGGCATGTTTAGATTGTTGACATGATTTCTTTTTGTTCCTTTTTTTTGTGTTCCATGTTTTTGTCATGGTTTTAACTGAGCATTTTATGTAATTCCATTTTCTTTCCTTTCTTAGCATATCAATTATACTTCCTTTTTTACTTTCTTTAATTGTCCTAGAATTTACAATATACCTGTACAATTAATTCAAATCCACTTTCAAACAACACTGTACCAATTTACAGGTAGTTTAATTTATAACAAAATGATTCTAATTCCTCTCTCATCTCTCATATCATTGCTGTCATTCATCTTACTTTTATATATGTATACATGACCAAAAATGCATACATAAGATATATGCATAAACATACATAGTCAAGTACATTATTAATATTACTTTGAGCAAATTCTTATCTGTTAGCTCAATAAAGAATAAGAAAAATAAAACTTTTTATTTTACTTTTGCTTAGTCTCTCATTGATACCCTTCATTACTGTATGTAGACCCAATTTTCTAACCTATATTACTCTCTTCTATCTTACTGAAAATGAATTCCTTCAATTTTTGTTTATCTAAGAATATCTCTTTTATTTTCTCCTTTACTTTGGAAAGATAACTTCTCAGGTAGAATTTCTGGATTGGTGGGGGTTCACTTTTTGTTTTGTTTTGTTTTCTTCTCAACACTTTAGATATTTCGTTCCATTCTCTTCTTGTTTGCATGACTTCTGAAACATCAGAAATGTTTCTGCTGAATGAATGAAATTCATTCAGATTCAAAATCTGAATGAAATTCATTTAGATGAATTCTTATCTTTATTCCCCCATAAATAATACTGACGTTTTTCTTTTTTACCGCCTTTGGCTTCTCTCAGGACTTTTTTATTTATCTGTGATTTTCTGCAGTTTGAAGTTGATGCGCTTAGGTATCGTTTATTTGTTTGTTATTTTGTTTTGCTTTGTTTTCTTTTGGTGAGGGAGCTTTTTACCTACTTAGTGATCCCTGGGCTTCCTGAATCTGTGGTTTGGTGTCTGACATTAATTTGGGAGAATGTCCAGTAATTATTATTTCAAATATTTCTTTTGTTCTTTCTCCTTCTGGTATTTCCATTATTGACATGTTATACCTTTTGTAGTTGTACCTTTCAGTCTTTATTTTCCTTGTTTTTTGGTTTTCACAGTTATTATTGATATGTTCTCTAGGACAGGGATTCTTCCTTAATTGTGTCCAGACTACTAATAAACAAATCAAAGACCTATTTAATTTCTATTAGTTTTTTTTTTTTTTTTAATTTCTAGCACTTCTTTTGGTTCTTTCTAGGATTTCCATCTCTCTGCTTATATCGCCCATCTGTCTTTGTCAACTATCTACTTTATCCATTAGAGCACTTACCATATTAAACATAGTTGTTTTAAATTCTTGGTCTGATAATTCCAATATCCCTGCCATGTCTGATTATGATGCTTGCTCTGTGTCTTTAAGGTGTAGCGTTTTTTTGCTTGTTTGATTTTGCTTTTTGTTATGTGTTGTGATTTTTTCTTGATAGCTGGGAGTGATGTCCTGAGTAAGATTAACTGCTATAAGTAGGTCTTTAGTGATGTGGTGGTGAGAAGTGGGGGAAAAGAATCATTCTATACTCCTATGATTAGGTCTCCTGTCTTTAGTGAGCTTATTCCTCTGGATTGTGAACTTCACAAGAGTTTCTCAGATTTTTCTCCCCACTTAGGTGGGACCAGATGACTAGAAGGGGCTGATGTTGGACATTCCCAACGCCCCCCATGTGGAAAGTTAGGACTGGCTGGAGTTGAATAATTCTCCACTTCCAGGTCATTTAGGCTCTGATAATATCTCTCCTGATGTTAGGCTTTGGTTAACTAGTTTCACTTGAGGGCAGGCCATGTTAAGAACAGAGCATTTTGGTATATTTTAAAATGTTTCCTCTTTCCCTTTTCTTGTTGGAAGCAAGAGGGAATTTTTCTCTAATATTTACAATGAGAACCTCATCAAGTTCCTGGGGATAAAAATTATGAAAATGTGCCACCCCCCCTTCCTCCCATGACTGGGTCCTCCTGGAGTTTTTAACTCTCAGAATTATCCATACCAAGCCTTCAGCAATTAGTCAATTACAATTCAAGTTTTCCTACCTAGGTACTGGTCCCAAAGGCAGTTTCTACTCACAAGTGCCTGCTTCGGTAAGTCCTGACTCCCTGTATTCATCTGTGTGTCACTGCAATCCCTGTTGTAACAGTTTGCCCTGTATGCCCCACTTTCTTACACATTGAAGAAAACTTTTTGATATTTTATTCTGTTTAGCTTTTACTTGTTGTTAGGGTAGGCTAGTGACTTCTAAGCTCCTTTCATGCAGAATTGGAAATTAGTCTTTTCTCTTCTCCTCCTCCTCTTCCCATAAATGTAATGGCTAGTATTCTTTCACAGTTCTATAGGTCATACATATGATACTTGTCTTACTAGGTTAAATTCAAAGTGTTGCAAGACTGCCTTCCTTTCTGGGGTATCTAGAAGAGAATCTGTTTTATGACTTATTTAGCTTGATGGCAAAATTCATTTTTCTTGTGGTTATAGGATTGAGAGTTGTATTTAGCTTCTAGATACTACCTGCAATCCTTGGTTCCATTTTCAAAAGGTAATGATATTGGGGCACCTGAGTGGCTCAGTCATTGAGCATCTGCCTTTGGCTCAGGTCATGATCCCAGGGTCCTGGGATCGAGCCCCGCATTGCGCTCCCTGCTCGGCAGGAAGCCTGCTTCTCTCGCTACCAGTCCCTCTGCTTGTGTTCCCTCTCTCGCTGTGTTTCTCTCTGTTAAATAAATAAAATCTTAAAAAAAAAAAAGGTAATGATATTGAGTTGAGTCCCTCTAAGACTGAATTTCTTCTATCTCTTCTTTTATGGTCACATTTACCTCACTTCTTACCTTTTTTTTTTCTTTTTGTATGGGTCAGTGGTTTGGCCCACCCAGATAATTCAAAATAACCTCCTTATTATATTAGGCCAACCCAGATAATCCAGGATAATTCTCCTTTTTTAAGGTTCCTAACCTTAATCACAACTACAAAATACCTTTTATCATATAAAATAACATAGTCGCCATCCCTGGGAGTTAAAGCATGGAAATCTTTAGGGGAATATTGTTCTGCCTAGTGCATTGCCTAAATTACTATAACATTATAGTAACTCTGGAAATCTGGTAGAGTTAGTTCTTCCATTTTTTATTCTTAGAAAGATCTTTCCTTTCTTAAATTCCTTTCCTTTCCGTTCTTAAATCTTAGAATTAGCTTGTTTAGTTCCACAAAAAATCATGCTGGTCTTTTGACTGGGATTATATTGAATCTATAAATCAATTTTAGAATTAATATTTTACACTTGGAGACATAATCATAAACATAGTTTTTTTCCTTCACAATTATTTGTCTTTTACAGTTTTTTGTTTGTTTTAAAGGTTTTTTGTTGTTGTTGTTTGTTTTTGAGTTTCTTTAATCACTCTGAACAAAGTTTGTCCGATTATGTTTTGCTTGATTTATTCCTAAGGATTTCATATGTATTTTATTGTACAAGATATTTTTCAATAAATGAGTTTTAACTCTAATTTAATACTGCAGATCTGTAAACTGTCATTAAAAATTACCATCATTCCAGTTGAAAATCTCTGTTCTTAGTCCATTCATATACGGTTTTACCTAACATATTTGGGGACCTTACTTTCTTTAGCACTAGGTTAATGACTCAATGTCATTTCCTTGCATGAATATTTACCCAAATTATGTCTCTAGTTTCCTGAAATCAGTAATACAGCATCTTCAGGGTGATTTCAGTGACAGGTATATGTACAAAGACCATCACTCAAGGATTGTACTTTAATGAGTAAATTATAAGTGAGAGTGCCAATGATGAAAAATGTGACATCATCATCACTATCATTACTTTGATGTGGGTAATGATGTAATCATGTCAACCATTTAAAATTTTATTTATTTATTTATGCTGGATGCAGTATACTTTATTGATGGTACAAAACAAGGGAGGGGTCCCTGAACCCCTCCCCTTCTTCAGGGGCTCTGGGATGGAAATTGTGTAGAGGTTGGGAGATTTTCAGTGTGTTGGGGGATGAGTTGGGGTAAGGACTCCCCAGCAGCTGAGGGTCCCTCTCTTCCTCTTGCTCTCACTGGGGCTGATGGTCCAGGGAGCTCTTACTCCTTGGAGGCCATGTGGACCATGTTATGGTTATTTATGGTTATGCTCGGTCTTTAGTGTTGCCTAACATGCCTTTGAGGAGGCTCTCTGATGTTTGCTTCGTTACTTTCTTGATGTCATCATATTTGGCAGTTTTCTCCAGGCAGCAGGTCAGATGCATGACTGACATATTGGGGATAGGGACACAGAAGGCCATACAGTAAGCTTTGCCTATAGCCTTGCTGCTGCCAATAGGAGCAGGGTTGATGTTCTGTGCGACCTGTTAGCCATCACAGTACAGCTTCCCAGAGGTGCTGTTTGAAGTCTTCTGGGTGGTAATGATGACATGGACTATGGTCATGAGTCCCTCTATAATTCCAAAGTTGTCTTGGATGACCTTGGATGGAGGGTCCAAGTAGTCAGTGGTGCAGGAAGCGTTGTTGACAATCTTGAGGGAGTATCATACTTGTCATGGTTCACACTCATCATAAACATGGGGACATCAGCAGAAGGGGCAGAGATGATGACCCTCTTGGTCTCACCCTTCTAGTGAGCCCTATACTTCCCTGTGCTGATAAAGACCCCTGTGGGTTCCATATCATATTTGGCACCAGTATCACCTCATTTGGTTTGGCTGGATCTTTCTCCTGGGTTTTCCACTGATGACAGATTTCCCTTTTTCAGCCTTGACTGTGTGGTTGGATTTGCCATGGATGGAATCATACTGGAATTTGTAGACCATGTAGTTCAGGTCAATGAAGGGATCACTGATGACAACAATATCCACTCTGCCAGAGTTAAAAGCAGCTCTGGTGACTAGGAGCCCAGTACAGCCAAATCTGTTTACTCCAACCTTCACCATTGTGTCTTGGGGATGTGGCTGGCACTGCACCAAAAGATGCAGCTGTCTGTCAAACAGGGAGGAGAAGAAAGCCTCATTTTAAATTTTAATTAATACTCCAGTCTCTAATTATTACATTTCTTTCTGAAATAATATATTTTTAAACAATGACACTTCAAATGCTTTCAAAATTTTCATTGAAAATATAGTACAATCTATTTTCTTAAATTTATCCTTTAAGATTAAGAAAATTTATGGCTTTAAACAATTCTCTCAATTTTCTTTTTACCAACTTTTTCTTACCTATAGATCTTCTCATGACACTAATGTTTCATTCAAAACAATGCCCCTTGAAATCCTCTAATAATCTAAGCAACTTCATATTTATATGCCTTTTCTATGTTGTTTACTCTAGGTAGAAACCCTTTATGTCAATCAGGAAAATCACAAAGATTCTTCAATGTCTCACCAAGTGCAACCCGTAGAGTCAATATTAAGCAGTTGTGTTTTATAGTCCCTATAAACCTAATTTTGTTTTAGTTTGTTAAAACTATAAACATCTTGAGGATAAGGATTGTTTCTTACTCAAATTTTCATTCTCTGGGAACCACAGGTGTGCCTTGTGTGTAGGCATTCACTGCTTTTTTTTTTTTTTAACAAATCAAGCTTTTTGTGTAAAATATATTAATTTGTAAACTTGGTTATATTTAACTGAACTCAAGAAATTAAAATGTCTAAATGGTTATTTTATATTTCAATGATCGTAGTTATCATATATAAACTAGACATAGATCAACTTCTTTGTTACTCTCAATAAAACAATCTATGCCATGTATTCTTGTGTCTTTGAACTTGAATTCTGTCAGATTTCAGAGAATAAAGAGATTCAGATCTGTCAGTTCTGGGACCTCTATGAAACGTTTGTTTCTCTAAGAAATATATCTGTGGTTTAGCTAAAGCTAATCTTTTTCCAGGCCTAAAAAGTACACTGAGCCAGTGTGAAAGAGTCAAGGATAAGAAGTGTAACCATCTTAAATGCAATATTTGATGAAGAGTCCTAAATAGAGATTCCCCAACTATTTTAAGTGTTCCTCTTCCCTGCATTGTGTGAATGCAAAGCACACCCCATGGTGGTATCCTTTCAAAGTAAGGAGGATGCATATCTGAGATATATGACTATGCTAAAAAGAAATAAAATAAATTCCATGAAATCCAAGGAGAATACAGGTCTTACACCCTACAGATGAGTTGGAAAGGCAGATAAATATGAATTTCTGCATTTGAATATCTAAAGTCTAACATTATATCTTGCTCTCAAACACCCAGTTCTTCTCTTGAAAATACTTCTAATACTCTAACAAAAATATATTCTGAACAACTATATGGATAAGAGAGATTGACATGTTAAATAGTATCTCCAAATATAATGATGTAGAGAGAAATAGGTTTCAAAAGGCAATTCAGTGAGTTAAGTAAAATGCTTGGAATTACCTAGTAATATTGCATAAGTGGCTATTAGATAGATAACAATTCCAAAGTATATCAGTATGCCTTATTCCCTATCCTCCCCACTACCCTAGGAGATTTTATCATTCTGGTGTTTGCTTATTTAGAAATATTAGAACAGGGACAATTTTTTCCTTTTATTTTGGGCAATATTCATGGAAAACTGTATCTTTACTTCTTTAGAATAAGGAATTATCTAATTTATTATGTTCATTCATATTATTCATATTCATTTCCTGTGGTCTACAGTCTAAGAAGGAAATGTAGATAAAAATGAATAAATATAGGGGTGCCTGGGTGACTTAATTGGTTAAGTGGCTGACTCTTGATTTTGATTCAGGTCATGATCTCAGGGTCCTGGGATCAAGCTCAATGTCAGACTCCATCTTAAAAAAATTAAGAAATATAATGAACAGAGATATATTATATGTTAAAAGGAGATTACTGCTATGGAAAAAAAGAAATACAATAGACCAATGTAAGAGGCATGATGAACACTAAGAGTGGAAAAGTATATTAGGTTGGAATGTATAATACCCACCCTTAGAGTACAATAATTATGAAAATGAATTTTATAATTCAGAATAAACATTGACAAGGTAAGTTTTGAGCAAAATCTTAAAGAACGTGATTAATTTGTTCATGTGGTTTTATGGGGAAAAGCCTGATAAGGAAATATCATGGGATCACACAACTTGCTCGTTACAAACTATTTGAAGGGAAGTGTGTTGTCTATAACAGAATAAGACTCCATAGTGAAGTACCTGCATTTTCTGTTTTGAGAGTGTTTAAGTACCAGGAGATTTGCTTGATATTATACTTTCCAATCTGATAACTACCTTTCAACAACTGAGCCACCCAGGCGCCCCTAATAACTACCTTTCAAAGTTGTTATTATTATTATTTCTATTTAATAGGTTAGAAAATTAGTCTTAGAGAAATATAGGATAGTTTTTTAACATCTTAATTTTATTTTATTTTTCAGTGTTCCAAGATTCATTGTTTATGCACCACACCCAGTGCTCCATGCAGTATGTGTCCTCCTTATTACCCACCACCAAGCTCACCTATCCCCTCACCCCACTCCCTTCCAAAGCCCTCAGTTTGTTTCTCAGAGTCCACAGTCTCTCATGCTTCATCTCCCCCT
>JAQQSY010005216.1:0-11805 GCA_028646535.1 Procyon lotor | reverse complement strand
CTGCTCTCAAATAGCCAGAACTCAGGGATAGAATGAGGTTCTTAACAGACTTTTGAGGAAGAAAAGCAAAGCAATTTTCCTCGTGGAATTCTATGAATAAGCCAGTTAAATCCATCCTCAGAAACAAATTGGTGGCTACCATGATACCAAGTAATGTGATGATGCACTTATAAGAGAAATTGTGCAATTTCCATAATTCCTTATACATGTCACTAAAATGTGCTCTGAATTGCTCAGCTAATCATTAATTCCATTGTCTTTACTTAAAGGAGCATATTTTATGCCCATTCTCAGTCTAAAACCCCCCACTGACTTCAGAGGGGGATTTTCCTGACTCAAGATGACAGGGTACAATTCCATGTAGGCTGAGTGACTGCCTGTCATTTTTATTACTCGGGGCTGAAAATGTTTTGCAGCAGTACAAACCTCAAGGGACCGCATGGTGCCTAAATTATCCATCTGTACTGCTGTCTGGATCCTTGTCCATCTGCCTCCTCAAGGGACCCGAATCACTCACCTGCCACACAGCACAAAGCATCCTTTCCATGCCTTACATTACTGACCAGGGGATGCCTTTTCCAGCTGCGAAAAGGACAAACACGAAGGTCCTATTCCGAAGCAGAAGAAACGCTGGTGTCCAGGTGGAGCTAAGTGATCTTTACCAAGGCACAGTGTGCATCTACGCAACCCAAACTCAAGTGAGACACGACCCCATTGTGTGGTGAACCCAAAAGATCTTTCCAGGGTCTACATCAATGACTGGCTGGGGGCTAGTAACAGGTGATAAAGGAAGATGGAGCACTGGACCTCAGTTTGTTAATATCCTGGCTCTTTTGGAAATCGTCAACTATTTCATATTTAGATTTTTAAAAACCAACTACTTGGTATATTCTTGAATACTCCACATACAGTAATTTCTGAGATGTTATTTGGACCCCATATTCTGGCTACGGAACTTCATAGAATCGGAGGGATAAAGTCGACATTTGTCAATAATTAGGCTTTGGCTTCTTTCTCTAGCTTGTCCTCACCCAGAAACTTGAAAATGAGAGGAAGAGAAATTCTTTTGTCCCTGGTGAAAGAGAAGGGCAAAATGTCCAAGCCCATTCTAAGGGAGAATGACCACCGAAAGCCAACTAGGAGACAACGCTAACATTTCTCTTTTTTCTTTTCTCCAAACATTGATTTGGTTCTTCATCTTTATGTACTGAAAGAAACATGACAGAGAAACAAATGTCCTTCTATTGTTTACAGTTGAGGTTTACAGAGAGAGCAATCAGCAGATTTTCTCTGAGATCCATCTCTCTGTCACTGTGTTTTATTGGATACGGCTGCAGCTGAATCTAAAAGGGGAAAAGGGAAAAAAGTGAGAGAGACAAAGATGGTTATAAAAATAGAAAAAAAGGATTGAAATCTCTGGAGTGTGAGAGTGGCCCAAATACAGCTGTGAGCAATATTCCTTGGCTTTTATGAAGTGTGAGCATGTGCCCTCGCCACCTGAAAAACAAATTGCGAAGACCGAGCATAAAAGGGCAGATTCTGGTACTGCATTCAGATGGGAATCGTGATGAAGTTTATCAGACGCATTTCACACCATGTCCAATCATAACTGTGCTACAGCAATTACGTAAGTACCACAATCCCCCAACACACGCGCACCCACAAAATGCAATGTCTATCACTTCTCCTTGTCCAGAGATCAAAGTCACAATTCAGTTTGCTTCCTAGTAACCCCTATGATCTGGCCCCCAAATTCTGTACCTAAATTTTCTGTTACGTAAACTCTCTTTGCTCTATAAATGTACCAACCAAAGGCTTTCCCGTACTGATGATTTCTATTTTCTTCTGCCACTGTCCTTGGGAGGCCAGCGTCCCACCTTCGCCATCTTCCATTTTTCTTTTCAAAACCTTCCTTACCACTTACACCATTCCCAGTTCACCAAGAGTAGTTTTATCTCAGATTTAGACATCACCACCGAAAACTGGCATGAGAACACAAAATATTGTTAACCGGGAAACAATAAAATACTTGTAAGCAATAACGTAGCGACTTCAAAGAAGAACAACTGTTTGATCTTTTCTCATGGGGTCTGTGGGTCAGGAATTCAACTGAAGAACTCTGACTCAAGGTCTCTCATGTGGTGGATTTGCATCAGTGAAAGGCTAGGTTACTCAGAGTCTCAAGGCCTCTCCACATACTTTATCTGGACTGGTTTGGAATTCATCATAGTAGCACTGCCTACTTTGAGGCTAAAAGCTTAAAGAGTAAGTAGTGAAGAGTGAAATATTGCAGGATTCCAGCAAGGCGTAACTGAAATGGTTTTTTATGATCCAGCCTCAGATTCAGAGAGAGCCACCTCCCCAACACGCCATCAGTTCAGTCATAAAACCCTGCCTGATTCCAAAGGGAAGCAATGCAGACTTCAACTACTGTTGGAAAGAATGTCCAAGTCACAGTGCAGGAAAAGCACATGAGATGGGAAAGGTATTTGTGGCCATCTTCAGAAAATAAAATGGGTCAAAGGAGATTCTTTTTTTTTCAGGGGGCAAAGAATAAATTTCTAGATCCTGCCATTTCTCTATCAAAGTATCAAAGCTACTCAACTGTTATGTTTTTATACTTTTTTAAAATGCGGGATGCTTTTAAAAAGTATTATTTTTTTTAAAGTAATATTCTTATATAGAAACCATCAACAAAACAAAAAGGTAACTCATTGAATGGCAGAAGGTATTTGCAAAATGGTATGTCCAGTAAGGGTTTACTATCTGAAATATCTAAAGAACTTATATGACCTAACACCAAAAAACCAAATAATCCAATTAAAAATAGGCAGACGAACCAAATAGCCATTTTTCCAGAGAAGACATCCAGATGGCCAACAGACACATGAAGAGATGCTCAATATTGCTCATCATGAGAAAAATGCAAACCAAAACCACAATGAGGGATCATCTCACACCTGTCAAAATGGCTCAAATCAAAAACACAAGAAATAGCAAGCGTTGACCAGGATGAAGAAAAGGGACTTTTGCGGGCTGTTGGTGGGAATACAGATGGCACAACTGCTATGGAAAACACTGTGGAGATTCCACAAAAAATTAAAAATGTAACTATTATATGACCCAGTAATTCCACTACTGGATATTTACCCAAAGAAAACGAGAACACTACCTCAAAAAGATATATGCAATCCTATGTTTATTGTAGAAATATTTACTATACCAAAGTACAGAAGCAAACCAAGTGTCTATCAGCAGACAAATGGACAAAGAAGATGAGGGATGTGTGTGTATATATGATGGAACATTAGTCCTAAGAAAGAATGAAATCTTACCATTTGCAACAACACAAACAGACCTAGGGTATCCGAGAAAGAAAAATACCATCTGATATCACTCATATGTGGAATTTAAGAAACAAAACAAATGAATAGAGACAAACAACCGAGCAAAAACACACTCTTAAGTACAGAGAACAGACTGACAGTTGCCAGAGGGGAGGTGGATGGGAGGATGGGTGAAATAAAGAGGACTCAGTACACTCATCTTGAGGAGCACTGAGAAAAGTACAGGATTGTTGAATCATTACATTGCACACCTCTAACTTATATAACACTGTATGTCCATTACACTGAAAACTCACGTGTTTAAGCATTTATGTTTCCATGTTGGAAAAATAGTCTTTCGAAAAATTCCTTAAATACACTCAGTGGTAAAATTAAAAAGGTGAGTACAGGTCTACACTCCTAAGTAGTATTACGTGACTTACAAAACACAAGAAAAACTGGTCCTGAAGACGCTACAAAAAGGTAAGATCAGCAGCAAATGATCAAAGCACAAATGCATCCTTCTTCAGACACTCGCCACTACTAGGGGCAAGCGTGATGCAGTTAGTGCAGACGTGCTCCTGGACCCTACCTACTATTTTCATCACTCTCTAGTTCGCTCTCAGTGTATCAGCATGACCTAAAACATCATGTTCCCCGTGGTGTATTTCATAGACTTTCACCAGTAACAAAGTCTTGAATCTGATAATGATGTTTCTGAAGTGTAACGCTTCCTAACTCTACCAAAACTATTACTTCTATAGTCAGAACCAAACTGGGTGCCACCATTGAAAAACAGGGTCCACAAATCAAAACGTCCTTTGAAATAACTCACATGAGGAACTTAGACTTCTCTAATACTGCCGAGAGATTCCACAGCCCAAAGCTAGATTTCTAAGTAATTCTTTTTCATTCACCTCCTTTATACCCCACAACGCCCCCTAAACCCTCCCCCCTCCCCAAACACTGAAAATTCTTCTGGCTATAAATCTACCTTGTCCTCACACTGAACTCTCTTTCCTCCAAATATACCACCATCTGGTAATAGCATCCTCCTATCCCATAAGCCAAAAATACCCAGGTGAACAAAATCACAGCTTTCTTCAAATGAATACTCACCGTTAATATTTCTTTCCTAAATTATTCTTTCAAGGCTAGGTGTGAAAAGCAGTCTCCATGTCACCATGGAGTTTTCCATTACGAAGAAAGTGCCCATAATCTATATGTAACTAGTGGGTAAATATCGAGAGACAGGGCAGTACTTCTCAGACTGAGATATGTAAATGAATAACCTGGGAATCTTGCTATGTTCTGATCCAGTGGGTGTGGGCTGGGCCCAAGACCTTATATTTCCAACCAGCTGCCAAATCATGTCAAGGCCCGGGCTCTGGAAACCACACTTGGAGCAGCAAGGGTCTATGTTTATATCATTATGTTCCATCATCTATATTCACAATTGCTAGCTCAGAACGGTTTCCAGTTTTCTGAAGATTTTGGAATAAAGAGGTAAACAAAGAAAGGCCAAAAGGAAATTCAGTGACCTCAGTCAGCCGAAGCCATGTATAATGGTGAAAACAGAAGAGAAAGCTGACAGATGAGGGCCAGGATGAGGAGGAGCAGGCGGGTCTGAGCAAGCAGTGGGAGCAAAGTCCTTTTTGAGAGTTGCCAACTCCCCACTGACCTGCCCAATCCCCTAAGTGCTTCTTTCTCTCTGTCTTGAACCTCACATGTCAGTGGAGTCCCTCTGTGTGTCATTATCTGCTCAAAGGTGAATGATTACTTAATGACCGAGCAGAGTTGAAAGCAAGTTGAGAAGAGAAACCGAACAGATGCCAAGGGGTTGGATGAAACGTGTGCATGTTTATCTGGAAGGCAGGGAGCCAGGGGAGAGCAGGGCGCTGATGAGATTTTGAGGAAGGAAGGCAAAAGCGCCCCCAGTGAAACTTTGCAAGATGACGAACACAAACTTCCTTGATTTCCTGATTTGGCTCGGGCTAGGCTCCTGGTCCCTTTCTTTCTTTTATAATTAACTAGAGCTAGATGCACATAAGACACGTATTTAAATCTCAGTGGGACATTTAGGTCTGTTTATTTAGGTTTTATTTATAGTTCCAGATTAGATCATTTCCTCTTTAAAACGGTAGGAGAACTCTCGAGTAGAAGAGCCTTTATCTGATTGCTATTCGGGACACAGGTGTAAGGACAATTTTGTTTTTAGAAACTTACAAGGACTATTGAGTTTTCACATTAAACAATGTGACCCTTCTAAAGTGACCGAGGAGAAGCCCACATATTCACAGTCACCCTCTAAGGCTACTGCAGTTTCTCAGTCTCTTTGTTTGAGCCTCAGCACAACTCTGCATTCCTAAGCCACTGGAGATGTAAACAGAAAGAGGCACTTCTCAGATTTCTCCCACCCCACGCTTTGCTTCACTGTTGTCTCCACTTGCCCTTCTGGGGAAAGGACTGATGGATTTCACCAGAACCTCCTATGGGGCTTGGAGGAGGTGGCTTCTGGCTTGATTTGTCCCCTGTGTGGGGCTGTAAAACCCGGGACCAGATGACCCAGCACTGTCAAGTAACAGACCCTCCTCACACCATGTTGGGGCTCGAGCCAAAAGCACTGTCCCCTCTACCTGGTCTCTTGAGACTAGCGGAACAACAGTGCTTTCCAGTGAAACGGATTCAGCAACTCGTGGCTCAGAGCCCACAATAAAATCATGGTAATAACCATTTATAAACATTAAAACATTAATCCTTTCCAAATAGGTCCTGCTGAGTACAAGGCTAACTGTAGCAATGACCTGAAACACAGACACTGCTCTGTATTCATCTCCCTCATGGTGGTGGGACTCGTTTCACGAAATCCTATGACTCTGCTGTGCACGGGTCTGATTGTAATAATAAGGCTCCCCATGGACATTCCTGCTAGATGAGCTGATTTTTATCAAAGAGCTAAATGGTAAAAAAAAATAACTCTTAATTTGGGTGGTTACTTTTTATTTTAACCACTCTTCAAAGACTATGGCTTCTTAAACTTCCTTTTATGATGCCCATTCCTGCATTATTTTGGTTTTTATTTTTTAACTAGAGAAAACACTTCAGTTATATCAAATCTTTTAGTTTTTATTTATCAGCAATTGTCTATTTAAGTAACATCCACTATTAAGTAACATCCATGCTTACTACCAGAGACACTTGGGCTCTCCTATTCACTTTGGTAACTTGCAGATATATGCAACAGGGTTTAAAAAAAAAAAAAAAAAGGTCTTTGTAACAGGAATGAAAATTACCACAGTGGAAAGACTCACTCTATTTCCCTCTTCTTCCTGCTTTCCCACCACCACCCTACAAGTGGACTGGATTTTGGTTTTGTTTTGTTTTGTTTTATTTTAAGATGTTGCCCATTTATTTGAAAGAGAGAGAACATGAGCAGGGGTGGGAAGAGGTAGAAGCAGACTCCCCAGTGAGCAGGGAACCCAATGATGCTCGATCCCAGTACCCTGGGATCATGACCTGAGCTGAAGGCAGACTCTTAATGGACTGAGCTACCCAGGTGCCCCTGAAACCTGGCAGATGAAGTTTTACATCCTGGCTCATTAACTTCATTAGTTACTTCTTTCGGAAAAGTAAACAAAGACCATGAGTAAAATGCAAAGAAAATTAAAAACACCATAATCAATGGTACTGTAACACCACTGTTCGGTGATGGGTGTGATCTACATTTGCGCTAAGCATGGCATGATGTAGAGAGCTGCTGAATGACTGTATTGTACACCTGGACCACTGAGGATCAACTATGCCTCTCTTAAAAAGAGAACAAAGTGATACCTTAAGAATAACTGAAGTAAACTTTCATTAAACTAAACATACACACAGAGCCCTTCCACTGTGTCTTGGTCATTATGACAAGACTCAGTTTTGTTTTCTTACAGTGATAATGATTATCACTGTTTTTTTATTGTTTACTAGAAAAACAAGTTCCCTGGGGCGCCTGGGTGGCTCAGTTGTTAAGCGTCTGCCTTTGGCTCAGGTCATGATCCCAGAGTCCTGGGATCGAGTCCCGCATCAGGATCCCTGCTCAGTGGGGAGTCTGCTTCTCCCTCTGGCCTCACCCATGCTCATGCTCTCTAATAAATAATATATTAAAAAAAAAAAAAGAAAAAGAAAAACAAGTTCCCTGAAACAGAGGACTTTGGTGTCTATTCACCTCTGTAATCCAGAACCTACAACAGTGGCTGGCCCCAAGTAGACAACCAACGTTTCTAACGGAGGGGTATGGAAACTGGTCAGACAACCTTGGATCCTGTCCTACCCTTATTCCCAGTCTGTTTTTGGCCCAGCAACTTCCTGGACAGCTCAGAATCCACCGCCAAGAACCCAGCAGCGGGTAATGCACAAAGAAACTGAGGGTTGCTGTGCCTGACCACCCACAGTATCAGAGAAAGTGTGGAGTTAAGTATAACAGGAACTTAACATAGTACTGAGGTAACATGTCAGCTTATGAAATGTTTTAGCAGCTTCGTTCAAAATGTGACAAGGACTTTTTTATATTTAGTAAAGCACATCTGAAACTTAGTTCAGTAGAATTCAAGGTTTTCTAATCTGAGAGGATTTTTCCTAATGATAGGCCTAGAGAAAATTAAATTTCAAATTAAACATTCTACTTTTTTGCTGTCTAACATACTCAAGAGAACTACAGAGAATAACTTTAAAATTTAGGCAGCTGCGACCTACATTTAACAATTATTAACTTTTTCCAAACTTCTTTATTTAAAACTAAAATAAGATGTCTTCATAATAGAAATTTAAAAACTATTTTGGCCACCAGAAAGACAGTTTGAATATTACTATCAAACAAAGGTAGGAAGAATTGCGGGTTGAACATTTTTTAAATAATCTCTACACCCAACACGGGGCTCCAACTCGGGACCCTGAGATTAAGACTTACATGCTCCACTGACAGAGCCAGCCAGGAACCCCTCTATTGAACAATTTTAAATGTTACTAAAACAAACAGGTACAAGTTCTCTGGAAATAAATATAAGCAAAATTCCTTCATTACAAATGCCTGAGTCTTTCCTGTTGTTGTTAGTAACATTAAAATATTATTAAGATTTACATATGGCTAGAAATCATATAACCAGGAGGTGGATCAAAGGCTTACCCATATCCTTAGAGTAAATTTTGAAATTAAATGAGGTCTTCTTTCCAGAAATAGTAATAGTCCCCAAAATTCTCCTCAGGACTCCTAATTATATGTTTTAGTATGTAGATAGGGTAGGTATGCTTGTCTAGGGTAGGAAGGAGATAAGAGTAAGCTTGCCTAGTTGAAAGAAATATTTCAGTGGAGATTTGAATTTTTAAGCAAGAGAAAACTGAAGAGCATTCCTTTCTTAATTGAAGAACTAGGCAGTCCAAAACTTTTGATCATTCTTCTTACACAAGCTTGTAAAAATACATATGCAATCAAGTAATGACTTTCTGGTACTGGAAAGAGGAAACACCTGATGAACAAGATTGTCTTTCCCATAAATCATATTGTCAAGAAGAGAGAGAGGTGAATTAAGGGCAGACCAGGCAGGTTTGCCTAGGGCATTATTCTCTAAGAGGGACTCAAAGAGTTGTGGAAATGTCACAAGATGGAGAAACCGGTATTTACCCTGTCGCTTCTTACAGAGAAAGTATTATGTTTGGATGAAACCCTTGGGGAGGGGGTGCTGAGATTTCCCCACCACCACCCCCACAACTGCCAAGAAGTATGGGCCAGGCAGCTGCAGGCTCAGTTCTGCTAAGTGGATTATTCGAGGCTGGTAGATCTGACTTATAATAGGAAATGAGACTTTCCTCTCCACCTTTCTCCTAGAGCTCAGATTCTCTTCAATGTAAACATTCAAGTCTTTAAAGAGTATGATTTTTAAAGGACCAAATTAGTAACAAGCCAAGCTGTCCACAGGCCGTGTCTTATTCCATTCAGGTTGCTCCAACACAACAACACACCCTGGATGGTTAATTAAGACCACAAATTTCTCTCCCACAGCTCTAAAGGCTAGGAAGTCCCAAGACCAGGGTGCCAGCATGATCACATGTAGTGAGGACCCTCCTCTTCGGTCACAGCCAGCACCTTTCTCTGTGTTCTGACATGCTGGATAGGCCTAAGGATCTCGAGGGAGTCTCTCTTCTAAGGTACTAATCCTGCTCATGAGAACTCCACCCTCATGGCCTCAACAACCTCCTCCTGTGACCACACTTGTGAACACCATCAAATAGGGCATTAGAATTTTAGAGAACACAAACTTTCAGACCATGGCATTCTCCATCTGGGCCTGGTCACAAAATGTTCAGGACAGCAAAGCTGTGTTCTCATGCCAACCATCCTCAGAAACATCTGAGTCCTTCAAGAGCTTTGTTCTCATGGAACGCTTTGTAATGGAATATTAAATCATGTCCCATTCTTCATAGATAAAGAGTATAATTAATAATTTTTTTCAGTATGTGAACTGATTGTTAGCCAACCAGAAAACAATTTTAATTGAGTTGTTTCTTCCCTTCCGTGTCCACCTCATTTATTCTCAGAGGGTCTGTCCTGGCAGGGCTGGTCTAAACTGCCCTGAGCATGAATGAGGGTGCCCATCCAGGCCCCCAGTTTGGAGAGGCTTGCCCCACTCTATACTCTTTCCCCACTGGGAAAAAGCAAACTCACTCAATTGGCTTGGACGTACATATTCAGTTTTGGGTTTTTTTTTTCATTTTTTATTAGCTCCTGGTCAAAAAAAAATAACCACCAAACTATCAGCTCCAGGTAAAGAAGAGTAATTACTAAAAGAGATGGCAGTCTGAGAAACCATCACCCACAAGGATTGCTTATTGTCTTAGTGTGAGACCAGAACTCTTTGAGACCACACTTTCGTATTTGTTTCTGACAATTTCAGAACTGACCCTAACAGGAACATGGTGGAAAATGTAGGAAATTTCAAATGAGCCACTCCTGTTTCCTCATTCGTGAAATGTAAGTAATGATAAAAACAAGGATTATGTTGAGTGTTGCATGAGATAACATGAGATCTCATTCTTCTGAGCTATAAATTGTTCTTGTCAGCTATTTGATGGGGCATGGACTAGCCCACTGGTGGTAACAAACAGAGCTACACAATTTTTTCCCGTTTTAAAAGTAAGATTACTCATTCTGAAAGAAGGGGCTTCGTCATTGCTGCAAACTCTCATCATTGGCTTTTGGTTAGGACCTTGTAAAACAAAGTATGAATTACTGTGATCCCGAGAATGGTGTAGGATGAAGCTCACGCCTAGAGTTTCGTCCTTGACATTATTACTACCCCAGTAGCAGGTGGGGTGGGGGCACATTTAGAATTCAGCCACAGCAGTAGCTCCTGTCATCGCTGCTGTCACAGGATGTACCAGAATAGTATCATCTCAGCCACCTTTACCAGATTCAATGAGGTAAGACTGAGCTACAGCTCTGATGTAAGAATGGGTTAAAATCTTTTAGACTGCCTTCTTGGGTTTAAGAAAAAACACAACGTTCCATGATAAAATCATGTTATTAAGGGGTTGCCCTGATATGATCAAACATATTAAAATCACATATTTCATAATGTCTTTATGTTTGGTCTTTAATCTATCATGATGAGCTCACTGGGTCTAAGGGTTCAGCTTGCTGAGTTTTGAGAAGTAGAGCTAGGCTTTTACTGACCCTAATTTTTTAGGTTAATAGTGGTTTTTATGAGAGCTGGTCATCTGATGCATTGTGGGAATACATGAATCCACTTACTTTAGATTCTGCCACTCAGCCCCAGTAACTCCTTGCAAAGGATAATTTTCACAATTTCTCCAATATGATGTATCGGCCGTAACTCTAAGTCTGTGTGTATCTAATATGCATATATGCAGTTTTAATATATATACACTTATTATGAAAATATATTTTCTTTCTGCCTTAGAAATAAGTACTTTCATGTTTGTAATAGCTACCTAAATGCTTATTCTCCCAGTTTGTTTTTTCTTTTTTTAAGAGAGAGAAAGAGTGTATACTTGGGGGAGGGGGGTGTGGAGGGAGAGAGAGAGAATCTTAAGGAGGCTCCACACCGACCAAGGCAAGATGGCGGAGGTGTAGGAGGCACGGAGAGCACTGGGATCCAGAAAGAGGCTGAAAACCACTCTAAAAGCCAGCAAACACAACAGCAGAGAGAAGAGAATAAGAACAGCAATTCTAGGAGCAGAAAATCAACCACTTTCAGAAAGGTGGAGTGGAAAAAGTGAATCTAAAGCGACGGGAAGAGAGACCCCAGGGGGAGGGGCCAGCTCCCAGCAGCCGCAGAGCCACGGAGCACAAAATCCGGAACTTCTAGTCCACTCCGCTGAGGGACATCACTCCGGAGGCTAACCGGGGGTTCAGCCCTTGCGGGAACAGTGTGATTTCAGGACCCGTGGGGTCACCGAGGGACTAGGGGAGCCCGAGTGC
>JAQQSY010005215.1:0-11806 GCA_028646535.1 Procyon lotor | reverse complement strand
GCCTTCTCTGAGACAGTGATGTTGATCTTGCCTGGACTGCATTCTGGCCCTTTCTGGTACTCAGAGATATGGAAGATAAAGACATGGCGGGCAGGTCTTGGGAGAGAAAGCCCTCTGGAGGCGGCATCCAGGAGCAGGAGGGAGGGAGGTGTCTTCCCACTCAGGACAATAGGAGCAACTAAAAGGGACACCATGGAGGTGGGGGAAGATGGGTTCTCAGCCGGGGAGAGATGAATAATACATTGGGAAGCAAACATAAGCATTATTTCTCTTCTAATCAGGATCATGAAGCATTTTACAAATTAACCACTTTCCTCAGACACTTACCATATTGAGTGGCTCTAGGTAGAGCCATCAGAACGCACTCTGCCATCTGCATTTAGAAAATTGCCTATACATTTATTAAAGTGAAATTCACCCATTAATTAATGCTGTTCTCCCCGAAGACTCTCATTAGCACATTGAGCTAATTACTGAAACCACAGGCCCAAGGGTTGGGTTTTTTTTTTTTTTTCTATTACAGTAAAATTTGCTCCTGCCTTACCTTTATAGGATTCAAAAAGAAAAGATGGCAGAATCCAAATAACCTTTGGACCCGGGAATTGAATAAACTTTCATGCTGACTGCCTTTCCCTTCTCTGCGGGAGGCATCCGCAGCTGCTATTTCAGCAAGAAATCCCTCCAGAATAAGAGAGGCCTGAATGTCTAGCCAACACTGTCATCTTCTAAGAGCCCAGCTGCTGGGTGGGGGGGAGTAAGGGAATAAATTTGGAACGATACACAAGTCAGTCTCAGTCCAGCGGGTCCTCTTAGACATTCATTTTTCTCTTTTCCTCTTCCTCACCATCCATCTGGTTCCCATGGGTCCTTCGCATCCAGCAGAGAGCAAGGGGGTTGCAGATAACTAAAAAAAGAGGGGGAAGGGACAGACACATCTCTGAGGTCAATTAAGGCACCTTAAACTGACCTGGAGGTGAGGCATCGGAACCAGGGACAGGGGCCCGGATGTTGTCTTTGGGGGAGGAAAGCATGTTATAAATCCTGCCTAGGAACCTGTTAATCTCAGCAGTCCCCTGGTGTTGTTTTTTTTAATTTTATTTATTTATTTGACAGAGATCACACGTAGGCAGAGAGGCAGCAGAGAGAGAGAGGAGGAAGCAGGCTCCCGGCTGAGCAGAGACCCCGATGTGGGGCTCGATCCCAGGACCCTGAGATCATGACCTGAGCCGAAGGCAGAGGCTTTAACCCATTGAGCTACCCAGGTGCCCCAGGTCCCCTGGCATTTTATAGAAGTCTGTAACCACACCCTCTTTTGCATGGAAGAATAAGCTAAAATAGGTTCTCGGTTACAGTTACAAATACTTTAAAATACGTATTAAGTGAAAAAGGCAGAACAGAAATCATATTAAGCCTATGACAGCAATTACATGATAGTATGTCTGCATTTAGCCAAGGCCGGGAGAGAAACCAGGAAAAAGAATGGCTGTCTCTTTGTTCAAGGGTTAAGCGGTGGGATGGTGTTTCTCTTCTATACTTTTACAAATAACGTCTTGAAGTTTATATTTTTGCTTCTTTGCCTGCCATACTGGCCCCGCCCATTAAATGATCTCGCACGGGTCATAGTGGAGATGCTGGGTAGGGTCACCTCAATAATGGTCCCCCAGGACATTCATGGCCTGCAAAGGTCACCTTCCATGGCAAAAGGGACTTTGCAGATGTAACTAACTTGGCGATCTTGAGATGGGGAGATTTTTCTGGTTTATCTGATCTGGTTTAACATAATCCCAAGCGAGTATCCTGGAAGAGGGAGGGAAGAAGGTCAAAGTCATGGGGGGCTGATGGGAATGCTAGGACTGAAGCAGAGACCGGAGCGATAGGCGGATGGAGCCAGGAATGCAGGCAGCCTCCAGGAGTCAGAAAAGCAAGGAAGCCGATTCTCCTCCGGAGTTTCCAGAAGGAACCAGCCCTGCCAATACCTCAAGGAGACTGACGTCCAAATTCTGGCCTCTAGAATGGTAACTGAGTGAATTTGAGTGGTGGTATGTCACTTAGCTCATGTTGATGTGCGACAGCAGCCACAGGAAAGGGACACACGGGTCCCCTCGGGGGGAGGGCACGGGCGCCGCGCCTTGGCCATCGACGTGCATGCATTTTGCAGCGTGCATTTCTCGCCTCACACAGGCTGACCCCAGGATGGGTTTGTGGCCTCCACAGCTGTCGCTGCAGTGTAATAGCCCCTGAGCTTGAGGGCACGGTGCTGAGGTCTTTGGCCCTGAGACATGGAATATTGGATATCTTGAGCAAGTTCGTGCACTTTATTATCTCTGTGCAGAACCTGCTCCAAGCCTCTGTCTCCCCATCTGTAAAATGGGGATATTTATGGAATTCAGGAGACTAAAACGAGATCGTGTACATCAAACCTTAAGTGCACAGCACGTGGCACGCATTCAGTAGGGAATGGGTTCGACCATCTCCTACAGAGCTTTCCTTCAGCATCCCGAGGGAGAGGCCTCCCCACCACTCACCCCCCCACCTCTCCCCCAACCCCCCGCCAAACAAGGCCCAGCCCCAGCCAGCAGAGGTTGGCGACATTCTCCTGGGAATCTAGAACAATCTGCAGGCCTCACTTGGGCGCCACAGAGTTCATGGAGTGGTGGGGGCGGTCTGCACCCGGGCCTCTGCCCAGCAACCCAGGTGTCCCCGGTTAGAACACGAGGCTCCCGCCCCCCGTGCCAGGATGTAGCGAAGGGCAGCAGACCAGGCCCTTTTCTGGAGAAAAGAGTGAAGAGATGCAAACTGAAGACCCAGCTGGAATGAAGGAGCGAGGAGAAAATGCTTTTTTTCTAATTTTGAACAACTCAAAATAGAAAATAAACAGAACAGAGGCAATGAACCTCACGTTCCCGTTAACCAGCTCCAACAATGAGCAGCCTTCCGCTGCCTCACCTCTGTAGGCCCACCCTCTCTCCCCTACTCATTGTAAAACATACACATTGGACTGCACGCAGCTCGGAAGGAAAATTTTGACCAGTGAGACACCTGGTAACCCACACCTTATCCCAAAATAGAACATCTCCCTTCTCGCAGAAAGCTCCCTCCTATCCCTCTGCGGGTAATCCCCACATCCTCGGAGGTAACCATTGATCTGATTTTTTTTCACCTTAAAATGTTTTTGCTTGTCCTAGATCTTCAGAGAAGTGGAATCACACAGTGGGAGTCTTTGCGTCCGGTTTCTTTCCCTCAACAGCATCTGACATTCGTCCACATTGTCCTGTAGATCAGGAATCTGTCTCTTTTATGGCTGAGTACTATTCCACAGAATACACCTGGTTTTTTGTTTCTTTTTTTTAAGATTTTTAAAATTTATTTTGACAGATTTTGACAAGTAGGCAGAGAGGCAGGCAGAGAGAGAGGGGGAAGCAGGTTCCCCACTGAGCAAAGAGCCCGATGAGGGGCTCCATCCCAAGACCCTGAGATCATGACCTGAGCCGAAGGGAGAGGCTTTAACCCACTGAGCCACCCAGGCGCCCCTAGCATACACCTGTTTTGTTTTGTTTTTTTAAAGAAAACATCTACTTGCTGTCCCTTGTATAGACAACTCTAGTGGACTGCAAGAGGGGACAGCAAAGACACAGAAGATGGGAACTCTGCTGGGCTCAGGAAGCTTAGTCGACCTGTAAGGAACTCACAGGGCTGAAGGGACAATGACAGATGCTGTTGGTTACCTACCTGAGAGCCTTTCCTCCTTCTTCTTGCCCACAGAACCCCATTTTATCTGGTCAGTGGGATCTGCTCAGTCACGGGGGTTGACTCGTGATGGGTCTCTTCCCAATCTCTTCTTCTCTTTG
This sequence comes from Procyon lotor, assembly GCA_028646535.1. Lineage (NCBI taxonomy): Eukaryota > Metazoa > Chordata > Mammalia > Carnivora > Procyonidae > Procyon > Procyon lotor. The sequence continues at coordinate 7,958 of JAQQSY010005215.1, read as the reverse complement.
CCGTCGTGTTCTCTAAGGCTGGACACGTGACTGATGAGACATATGGAGAAATACAGTGGGGGCTTCTCCGAAAAAGAGGAGGAGGGAATGAAAACCTTTGAACCCATCCTCTTCCTCCGTGCTTTGGACATTGTCAGGCGAAGTCGATGCTGTATCCAAGGAGGGAAGGCACACCTGACCTGCTAAGGATGACAGCAAAGAGTCTGGTCTTTGACGACCTTGTTGGGTTGTCAGACCAATCCCTATGCTGCTCACCTCCTGTTATGTGTATTGTTAGATAAACAATACACATCCTTCTGGCTTAAGCACCACTGAACGAAGACTTCCACTATTTGCAGCCAAGTGCAAACGCGGGCGAGGCACGCAGAATGCCTCACAGGTGTGTCAGGAAATGGGCCTCGAGCAATGGCACAGGGGCACCTGCTCCCACACAGGGCTGCATCTCAGTACAAGGAGGAAACCTGAAGTGGAAAGAGAGCAGGGGACTCGAGTACCAAACAGCGAAGAGGACTTACAGGGGAGTGGGCCTGGGCAGAAGGAAGACTTTAAAGGTTTGGAATTATTATTTTTTTTTAAATATCCACACAGATCCAAAAATATGGAGCTTTGTAGTTTGTTTTGGAATTCTTTTTAAAATATCCACATGGATCCAAAAATACGGAGCTTTGGGGTTTGGGACCAGTACCGGCAGGAGTCTGTCATTCACGGTGTTGCACAAAGAAATCCTTGTTTCTGGTGCAGAAATACACCTTGAAGTGTCAACTTCCACCTGCTGGTGAGGACCCGAAGGAGAGCGCCATGGCTCCCATAGCGCCATAGCACAAAACATTTTAAGATGGTTCTACTTATGAAGATATTTATGATCAAATTAATCGAATTAAATTAATTAAATCAATCAGAAAAATCAAATTAAAATTGATTAAAACCATGGTGGCTACTGGTTCCCATTTTGCAAGGTTCTTTTTTTTTTTTTTTTGAGAGCGAGCACGAAGGGTAAGGGCACAGGGAAAAACAGACTTCCTGCTGAACAAGGAGCCCGATGCGGGGCTCAATCCCAGGACCCTGGGATCAAGACCTGAGCCGAAAGCAGACACTTAACCCACTGAGCCACCCAGGCGCCCCCATTCTGCAAGGTTCTTAAAGATACTGCGCCTGAGCCTGCGCACACATGGGGGTAAGTTACTCGGTCCTGCAACTTTCCTCCTGGCCTAGATTACTTCCAAGCAGAACCTCCCAACCTGTATGTGCAAATGAGCTAAGGGTGTGCCTGAAAAACGGATCCTGCCAGCCCCGGAGGTGGCCAGAGGGAGACCTGGACTAGCTCTGGCCCCTGGTCTGTGGGCTCGGGCTGCGAATAGCACTGACCAAGTTTTTGGACGACACAAATGTGACTTTCCATGCATCACACAGCAGGAGATGTTTGGGAGGCGCTGCTCTGAATGTTAATAAAACGCTAACAAACGCAGGCTCTTTCAAGGTCTTTCAACAGCCAGTGTGGCTAGAGGTGGTCACGTGCCAGGGCTGAGGGACACCGCGCAGTGCGGTCTCCTGCCCTTCTTCCTTCCTCCTGGAGCACAGACGGAGAAAGGGGGGCGGGGGCTGTAAACTGTAGCCTGTCAGCCAATTTCCAGCCTGCACCTGTTTTCGTAAATCGAGTTTCACTGGAACACAGCTAAGCCCTTTGGCTTGCACATGGCTGTGGCTGTTTTTCCGTGGCCCCAGCGGAGTGGGCTAGCGGTGACAGGAGCCCGTGGCCTGCTTGCCACTCTCTGGCCCCTTCGGAAGAAGTCTGCTGACCCCTGATGCAGGGGGCCCCTTATGGCTACGAGGATCAGGGCCACACACTAAGGACCACGGGGGGGGGGGGGGGGGGGAGGATCCTTCATAAAGCCACCGGACCCATTGTGGATGCACACAAGTCTACCTGCTGCGTGGCACAAAGTTTTCATGGTTAAGTCACTAGAGGCAGGTTTTCTCTGATACTGCCTGAGGTCTCTCCCCTCCGATGGTAGATGACCACCTGCTTACGGTGTCCTCACGTAGCTTTTTCTCCAGTCACCAGCCCCAGGTGTCTCTTTCTGTCCTGGTAAGGACACCTGTCCTGTAGGATAGAGTTCCCATCCTTATGACCTTATTTTAACCCTCATTATCTCCCTAAAGGCCCTATCTCCAAACAAGGCATATCGGGGATTGGGGCTTCAACTTATGAATTTGGGGGGCACACAAGTCAGTCCACAGCACTTTGCTCTCACTGCGGGGTCCAGGCCTCAGGGGGACTCGCCTGATTGGCGGAGAGGAGGCCATACATCCGGAGTCTGGTTTCAGGGAATTCCTAGAATTTTTCTGGCTTCCACTTCTGAAAGACAAGAACAATGGAGAATGGAGAATGATCACAATGTGGAGAGGGTGGTGAAGGTAACAAGCAGCCACAACTGACAAGACTTAACTCCAGCAGACCTGAAGCTCAATACCAGCCCCAGGCCTGAGCAGTGTTGGAAACCACCTCACACTGCTTTTTAAGTTGTTTTACTAACAAACCTGCCTCTGGAATCCGCCTCTTCCGGAACCCTTTCGGCCTCACCCGCCTAGGGAACTATACCCCGGTCAGATGCCATTTACAGAGACACCAGCTCGAATGCTGTCACCGGGCGGTCCTGTTTCTGGACCCTGAGCCAAGTACACCCTCGGTTTTACATGTTTCTATCCTGGTTCTGATTCGAAGATGTGTTTGTCTTGTTTTCCAGATGGTTAATAAAAAAAAAATTTTTTTTTTTATTTGACAGCGAGAGAGGGAACACAAGCAGGGGGACTGGGAGGGAGAAGCAGGCTTCTTGCGGAACAGGGAACCCCATGCGGGACTCGATCCCAGGACCCTGGGATCATGACCTGAGCCAAAGGCAGATGCTTAACGACTGAGCCACCCAGGCGCCCCTCAAAAACTTTTTAAAGATGTTTCAAAATGTCTTGAAAGACGTTTTTGTCTATCATTGGTATGTGTCTGGAGCACAGAAAGAAGTTGGTTGCTTGCATGTGAACTAATTTTTCCTTCTGGACAGACATTAAGACAGCTAAGTGATATGCAACTTTATTTAAGTTAGTCCTTTGTTCAGTATCTACATCAGAGTAATGTTTTCCAACTGACCTTGATTTTTCCCATAGAATATAAGATTAACTGCATCAAAGTGATCCTGATAAAAGAGTAAAAGAGAATAAAGGGCCCAGAGACTGACCCGAGTGTATACACTAAATATAATGTCTATTAATAGGAGATGACAACCTGATTCTCTCTTTAGTGAACATTTTCTATATGCAGGTGCCGGGAGACAATGTTCCACGGGTCTCTCCCTTTTCTGCATGTCTTGCAGGAGAGATACTAGCTGTTCTTTGTTCCAGATCATCATTTTAAGGATGGTCATAAAGCAAAAAGCCTTAGAATACAGAGGGGTCCCTTAGAGCAAAGAGCAGGGACACTCACTGAGCATTATGGAAGTTTTGGATTCCCTAAGCTTAGGGTTCCTTTTCTGGAAGGCACCCTCTGTGCCTTCCCATTCACTGGCCATGGGACTTGGGGCCAGGGTACTGAGGCAAACAGGTGATGTTTCTGCTGCCACTGGGCCTTGAGTAACAAAGTCCTTTGTCTCTAGTACAGGAGTCTTGTGTCTTCTATCAGCATCCTTGGAAGCGTGGCAGCTAACCTATTAGCTGGAAAGCAGGGTTAAAATCTCAGACTCTTCACAATTCTAGACAACACACTCCTTGTATAGAATTTTGCATGTATTATATCATTTAATCATTATAAATCAGCTACACAGGTACTATTCTCTCCCTTTTACAGGTGATAAAAACCAATGTTGGGCAAGATCGAGTAACTCATTCAAGGTCACATAGGAATTTATGCCTGGGCCAGGATTTCAGCTCAGGACTCTGCTTCAGTGTTTTACAAGTTATAACTGGTTGGTTCAAGTAAAGTTAAATTCTTTATCTCACAAGGTGGACTAAAATTCCACAGGGAACACACAGTAAAGTACAAACATGAGAAAATATATGTGCCTGATCTCTAAATGGATATTTAGATATCCATTTAGATAAATAGACTAGAATCTATTTAATGGTGACTATAATTGACAGCATGGTGTTAGATACTTGAAAGTTAAGAGAGTAAAAAAAAAAGAAAGAAAAAGTTAAGAGAGTAGATCTTAAATGTTATCACCACATAAAATTTAAAATGGTAATTATGTGAGGGGATAGAGGCATTAACTAACCTTATCATGGTTATCATTTCACAATATACGTGTGTGTCAAGCCATCATGTTGTACAACTTAAACTTACATGTGTTTTATGTTAATAGTGTATCAATAAAGCTGGGAGAGAAACTTCTTTCAGCATAAAGTAAGATATTTTATTTTATTTTATTTTTAAAGATTTTTATTTATTTATTTGACAGAGGAGAGAGATCACAAGTAGGCAGAGAGGCAGGCAGAGAGAGAAGGGGAAGCAGGTTTCCTGCTGAGCAGAGAGCCCGATGTGGGGCTCGATCCCAGGACCCTGAGGTCATGACCTGAGCCGAAGGCAGAGGCTTTAACCACTGAGCCACCCAGGAGCCCCAAGTAAGATATTTTTAAAAATGATTTTGAATGCCTGCCAAAATCCCAGGTGAAAAGCAAATTGAAAACTGGAAAAATACTTGAAGTAGGAAAAGGAATTACTGTCTTTAACATATAAAAAGTTCATAAAAATCAATAAGAAAAATATTAAGTCTTCATTAGAAAAGTGAGTAAATAGGCAAAAAAAAAACACCCACTCTCTATTTTTTATAAAGATTTTATTTATTTAAAAGAGAGAGAGAGAGAGCATAAGCAGGGGGAGTGGCAGGCAGAGGGAGAAGCAGGCTCCCCATGGAGCAGGAAGACCAATGGGGGGCTCCATCCCAGGACTCAGATCATGACCCCAGCCAAAGGCAGACGCTTAACCAACTGAGCCACCCAGGCATCCCTAGAGGAGAGAGACTCTTGAGCTGACTCCTGCTGAGTAGGGAGCCGGAGGGAGACTCCCCATGAGTCTCCATCTCACTACCCTCACTACCTGAGCTGAAATCAAGAGTCAGACCCTTAACGGACTACGCCATCCAGGAGCCCCTATAGCTTCTGTTGTGTATCAGTTTCTTCTCTTCATTTTTCCTAAAGTATTTACTTTAGTGCATTTTCACTTACTGCCAGGAGTCTCTGTAGTTTCTGGGTTTTGTTTTAACAGAGAGATGGTAGCATTGTGGCCTCACCAGAAACATAGATGGAACTCTAGCTCACAGTTCTTTCTTCCTGGGGCCTCGGGAATATTGTTCCACTGTCTTCCAGCCTTTGGTGCCACAGGCAAGACGTCGGTTCTCTTCTTCATTGTTCTGGGTTTTTTGTCTGGTTTTGTTTTCTGTCTTGAAGCTTATAAATTTTTCTCTTTGACCTTGGAATTGAGAAATTTCATCAATGTCTAAGCAGAGGGTTTTTTTGGTTTTTGTTTGTTTGTTTTCCTACTTGGCACTCGAAGACCCCTTTCTCTCCACTCAGAAAAAAAAAGTATGATATATTGTCCCTGATTCTTTTTCTCCTCATTCTATTTTCTCCTGATGGAATTCCTATTAGTCAGGAATTCATTTTTTCATCCAGTTACTCACTTATCCAATTAGTCTGGATTCACTTTTTTATCCCTTCTTATGATTTCTATCACTTTTCCCCTAATTCATGGATTCAATTTTTAAGTCAGTTACAATTCAGTGTGCCTTTCTTTTTGAGACAGTGTCCATTCATGTTGGTTTTCACATCCTTTCTTAAATTTCTTTGTGCATGAAACCATATGGTGTGTACTCTTTGGGTCTGGCTTCTTTAGCTCAACATATGCTTTTGAAATTCATCGAGGCCATAGTCCCACCATAGCTTTTTTTTGTTTTTTTCCATCCATTGCATGGATCTACTACAAACTGTTTCCATTTCAGTTTGTCAATTTCCAAAATATGTTTGTCTTATTATCTAAGTGCTCTTTTTCAAAATGACTGCTCTTCCTTTATTGAAGGAAAATCTTCTTGAATATTCAGAGAACATAATTCTAGTTTAATATTTTTTTACCTTTTCTTCCTTAATTAACTGTTAGATATGGGGGCAAGCATTTATTTTGATCGCTTGGAATGCTTTCTTGCCTTCAAGGTACTGATTCACCACAAATAACTAATGATTTTTTGTTGTTTTTGTCAGTTTCCATAGATCACATACCATAATTAGCAAGTATTGAGAGCTCCCTCAGCAACTGTGTTTGATTTCCCCAGCAGGATCCCCACTCCTCAGCATCTCATATCATGTGCTGTTGCAGAGGCCAGAGAGTAGCTTTTGCCCTGGTTTTTATTCTTCATAGGCTTAGAAAGTTCCTATCTGCATGCCTGAAATCCCTCCACTTGTCATCAAAATAGGCATTTTCTCTCTATTTTTCAGCAAAGATGAAACTAACAATAACTACTTAACATATATTATACAGAGGTCTATGTGTGCCTTTTCCAAACAGATTGCACATGTGATCACAGTAAACTTCCTGCTCCAAAGTGTCATCAGCCGGCCGCTCAATCCTGCTACACAGAACGGGAGGGCTATGGCTGCTGCGACTGTCCCAGCTGCACACTGGTCATGGCTGGACCTCATCACTAATGATCAGTTATGCCCTGCGACAGGTTATAAAAGGAGTTAAAAACAGGGCACCTGGGTGGCTCAGTCGGTTAAGTATCTGCCTTGGGCTCAGGTCATGATCTCAGGGTTCTGGGATGGAGTCCCACATCGGGCTCCCAGCTCAGCGGGGAATCTGCTTCTCTCTCTCTCTCTCCGTCTGCCCCTCCCCATCGCTCATTCTCTCTCTCTCTTTCTTTCTCTCTCTCTCAAATAAATAAAATCTTTTAAAATTAAAAAACAAAAACCAAACAAACCGAAAAAAGCCTAGGCCAGAAAAAGGAGCTCCCCCTGATTTGGGAAGTAAGACAGTGTGGCAGAGGACCCAGGCCCCTGTTGGAGGGCGGAGTGGGCGGTGGAAGTGGCCCCCTCCACCCGGCAGAAAAGCCCGGGTGGAAAACACACAGCCAGGGGCTTCCCAACCAGCTCACAGGTCCAGCCCCTGTCCTGCTGAAGTCTGGCCTGGAAAGGGGAGGGTTCTCTACCCTCTTCCCAGCATGGTTCCCTGAGAAGGAGATTCAGGGAGGCTAAGTCCCTGAGGCTGTTCTGAGCTGAGTTATGTCTTTGCAGGGCAGCCAAGGCTTCCTGGCCCGGCTCCAAGTGCACCACCCTCGTCCCAAGGCTGCCTCACCTATGGGTGGCGAGGGTGTGGGGTGTGAGGGGGAAGCCTAGGAGCAGCCTGACACCTTTGCTCTCCATGTCCTCTTCACACCCTCCCACTGGCCCATGACCAGCCTACGCTTGGGCTGCTTGGGGAAACGGTCCAGTGGTTTCTCGGCAGAGCTCTGCTTTTCTTTCCCGGGGTGAACTGGAAGGTTGACTGTGGCTCGACCTTCCCATCACCCCAGTCCCCTCCAGTTTATAGTTCCGCCTGCCTGTCTCACAGGCTTGCACGCGTATGAAATCATACAGGGCATGGACACGCAGTGCACAGTGTTGGGTACGTAGTAAATCCACAGATCTCTTACAGTCTTTATAATCACAGCAGAATTCCTCAACATTTCTATCTTATGTTTTCCCGATATCTACCTGGGCCGTGCATTTTCCCCTATTGTTTCCTTTTTTTGTGTTGTTATATATCTCGGTAGGGTCTTGAGAGCGAGCGGAGATAAACACATGACAATTTTCCATCTTTAAACCTCAAGTCAACATTATTTTTTGTAGTTTCTTAAATGTGGCAACAACTTAGCACCCAGCGCTAGGGCAACCATTTGGTCATGGGGTGCTTGGAGGATGAGATTTTAATGTAGAAAGACATA
>JAQQSY010005214.1:0-11806 GCA_028646535.1 Procyon lotor | reverse complement strand
TTCAAATAGAATATTTAATATGATATGAACACTTTATGTGTATTGTCTCATTAATACTAGCAACAACCTTAAGAAGTGGGTAGTGGGTGCTATTTTTGGCTCTAATTTCCAGCTTAGAAAACTGAAGCATACATTGTCAGAACTTGGCTTTTAATGCCAAAATCATAATTTAAAGGAATCAAATCAAGAATCAAATCAACATCTTCAACAAGATGTATAATCTACAACATGAAGTGACTAAAAATGGAAAAACAACTACATTCATGTTGAAAATAAAATATGACACCTGTTATTATCATTAGTATATGGATCAACATTGTACTAGAATTTTTTCCCAACACGATAAAATGAGGAAGAGGCATGAAATATATATGAACTAGAATATAAGAAATAAAAATTGTCCACATATGATATGATGGCCTACACAGAAAAACTAAGAGGATCTATAAACTATTAAAACCAGTAAGAGTCCAGCAATGATGCCAGATATATAAAGTATAAATAAAAATCAATGTGTGCCCCTATAACAAGGAATACTAGGTCAAAAAGCATTATTAAAAAAAGAAAAACATACTTATTAAAAGTCATGATTATAAAGAGTATTTAATGACATAGGGCAATGGAAAGATAATCATGAAGTCACGTTGAGTGAAAAAAGCCACACGAAATTATATTTATCCCTACATCATCATTTTCTTTACAGTACCTTAGAATACTCTTTCTTGTACAGGGTTTGATTGTGATTCCTTAATATATGGAAATCAAGTCCAGTAACATGTCAAATGAATCATGGTTATTGGAATGATATTTTTTCTTCCAATTTCCTGCATCTTTCAAGTGTTTATAATGAGTTATGTTTTGAAAATGAGTAAAAACCTTATGAAAAAGTCTTCACTGGAGTGCTGAATAGAATCTGAAGATAAGTCTTGGACAAATGCTTTTGGTGAAGATGGTAATGGTTCTTGAATGGAAAGAAGAAGACTTAATCGGGATGCCCGTATAAAAGCTACAGTTCTGGTGTCAAATCAAGGCCATGGTCTTGGGGAAAGGAGATTCACTGGTGCCTTAAGTCCCTGAAACCATTCATTTCCCAACCCCTTCTAATGTGTGCTAAATGATTCCGTGCCCTGGCCAAAGACTGCATTGGAAAAAGGAGGAAATGGATCTAATAATCAAGGCAATTGATAAACCTATTGTTGGTTGTGATTTAAATTAAGTGTAGGAAGGAGGCAATAGCACCAAATCTATACAGAGCTTTCCCTTTGTCAATCAAAGCTGCAAGTCTTCTAATGGTGGTGTGATTCTCTGGTAGGCACCTGGTCACAAAAATGAATGTATGAAAAACTATTTAAATATTTTAAAATATTAAACGAAACACAATTTTATAGGAACTCCAACCCAGCATTTTGTCATGGCGATTTTACATTTAGTCCTCTTACATTGCTGATGTCAGCATGTGCGGCTGGGGTTGGTGAGGAGATCCATGGGGCGCTCAGTTTAAAATGTGTCAGGTGTGGGATGGTGGAAGCCTTTTGGGTGCAGTGGATGGGGGACCTTGCTTCAGAACACCTTGAGTCTCGTTCTGCCACTTTCCAGCTAGGCGACTCTGGGCAAGGCACTTCTGGTTTCTGAGCCGCAGTTATCTTACTTATAAAACGGAGATAATGAGAACACCTATGTTGCAGAACTGTTGTGAACATTTGACTGAGGAACATAAAGAACATAATGTGACCTTAATAGGTTAATTAACTGTTGTTACATAAGCTAAATACAAATATCCAACATTTGTCTGATAATCAGTTGTCATAGACAGGTCAGTTCATTAAAAAATCTGCCAGTTTAGCACCTGGGTTGCTCAGTTGGTTGGGCGGCTGACTCTTGATTTCGGCTCAGTACGTGATCTCAGAGTCCTGGGACTGGGCTCCAGGCTCACTGGGGTCTGCTTGAGGATTTTTTCTCTCCTCCTCCCCTTATCCAGCCCCCTTTCTCTCTCTAAAATAAATTAAAAACCTTTAAAAAAAAATATCTTCCAGCTTCATTGTCCTTTCCACTCTACCTTCAACAAATTCCCTTTCCCTGAATTTATATGCTGTAATAACACTCATAGATAAAGCCCAGATTTCCTTATTCTTGAAGAAAATTAGCAAATTCTGAAGTCTATGTGGACTATATAGTCTTGTTCCCTAATTTAAGTTGAGAGCAGTCTTTAGGAAAACACTCAGAAACAGGAAAAGTCCAGAAGGTGCACACGAGCCAAGTACTGATGAGGTTCGAAATGAGGCAAACTGACTAAGCTCAGCTTGAGTACATCCCCAGAAGAGGGAAATGAAGCCAAAGGGTTGGGAGCCAGGCGGCTTCTGGAAACAATCTGGGAGAAAAGCTAGAGGTTCTAAATAAAACTGAGGATACTTGGCTGGCTGGTTGATGGTTGGCCCCAACTTTGAGGTGAATCTGCCTCTTTTCAGGACTCAGAAGAGGGTGGGCAATGTATTTTTCTAAAAGCTGTCGACTCTGAAATGGTTTTTGAAAGAAAAAGAAAGTCAGTGGCTATCACAACAATCCAGAAACGAGATCACAAAATCTTTTATCCTCTGCTTATGCGTTGCTGTGGTCCTCATGGTAGTAAGTCTGGAATGCTTAGAAGGCGGAATTTGGGGCTGCCAGATTCTGAAGGAGAATAGTGAAATCAGTGGAATTATGCAGGACACACTCACTGAGCTCTTATTTTGCTCGTCTCCGACTAATCTGGAAGTTGCTTTCTTTCCTGACAAATGGCATTGGCTTTGTAGGCCCCTCTTCTTGCATAGTTGAGCAAGACACCTTTAACCCTAAGAGAAGCCAGAACACCCACAAAAGAGAGGGGAAGGGGGAACCAATCCTGGGGTCTTAACTACCTAGGTGCAGGCATTTGAGGAGTGTATTGGAATAAATACGGTCTCTTGTCTTTGGACTTAGAATTTAGACTTAGGCAGAAATAAGAACTTTTAAGTGTCTTAGTGATAAAAGTTTTTAAGAAAAAGACTAAATTTATCAGCATAGCCACCTCCCTCCCCGCAAAAAGGTCTAAAACATAAAACACTGTAAGGATCTAGAAGACTAGAGAAGAAAAGTCTGAGTAATGGCAATTTTGTACCACTAACTAATGAGAATATTGAGTGAAAACCAGGTCGCCATTTCCTGCGTCTGTATCCACACAGACTGCTTTTCCACTTCTTGAACCAGAACGACAGAGAAGTATTCTTGCGCCTTCCTCAGATCAGTGTATAAATAACTAAAAAAATAACAGCTAGAGTCGATGTTTACCCTGGATGAATGCCCTGGGTTTTTTTTGGTGCCCCTTTAAAGCAAACATCTGAGAAGACTTGCCTGTCTTCTGTCTCCTGTCCTCTCTAGCCCAATCAGATTTTGTTCCCACCATTTCACTTAGGACCCGCATCTCACCAAATCCAGCAGTCCGTTCCCTCCTGGGTGTTAGCTAGCAAATCAGCAGCTCGTTCTTGACTGCAGGGACTCCCCTTTCTTTTTTGGAATCTATTCTCCTCTGGAATCTGGAGACATCACTGTCTTCTCATCCTTCCTCTTCCTCCGGACGTGACATGGTGGATGTCTCCAGGGCTTGATTCACAGCCCTATCCACTGTTCTGTCTCCCTTCTCGTTGTAGAGAATGTATTTCATCGAATTCCCCAGTTTTAAGCATCACATAACAAGAAGCAATCCCCGTTTGTTTCTACCCTGACCTTTTCGTGGGGCACCAGACTCATGTATCCGCTTGCCTGCTTAATAGCCTCCTTTTAAGGTCTCATACGTATTTCAAAGTAAACAAGTCCATAATGGGACTCTTGATCCTTTCATCTTGATTTTTCTCCAATTTTTTTTTTTAACTAAGTCTCACTATCATCAAACCATTCTCAAGCCCAAATCCAGGACTCATTCCTTCTTTCTCTTTTTCTTGTACTCTCCCATCCAATCAAGCAGCAAGTGGTTTGCGCCCTCCCCCCAAAGAAACCTTATTTGGAAAAATACATTCTCACTGCCTCTACCACCGTTGAGGTGGGGGCCACTGGCATCTCCGACCCAAGCCATGGCAGGGATCGCCCCAGCTGGTCGCCGGGATTCCATTCTTGCTCATGTAGTCTGTTTGACATACAGCTGACTGACTCTTGAGCTGCATCTCAGATCATGTCATTTTCCTGCTCAAAACTCCCTCTTCTCATTTTATTTTAAATAAAACTCGAAATCCTTCCTCAGACTCACAAGGTCCTCTGCAAATTTGTCCCTGCCTATTTCTCTGCTCTTGTTTCTACCGCCTTTGCCAGTGCTTAGGACCCTTCTGTCCACGTTAGATTTCCTGTTGGGGGGACGAAGTGCCCTCATTTCCCATCTGCTGGTCCCTCTTCCTGGAGGACTCTTCCCCTGGGCCTTTGCACCGCTGGCAGCACGCACATCTTTGCTCCAGTGCCGCCTCCTACAAGACTTCCCAGGCCACCCTAGGGAAAGTCGCAGCACTCCCTCTCCTATCGTTCTTTCGCTGTGATTGCTCACAGCACTGTCTCTAGCCCAGTTCATCTTTGTCGTCACTTACTTGTCTGCTTCTCTCCCTGGAATGTAAACTCCATGAGGGACAGGGGGGATCGTCTTTTTTTTTTTCCTGTTGGAGCCCCTGCATCTTGAAGAATGTCTGGCACAGAGCAGTAGCACTGATAACTCGTGGCGGGTATAAGCAAAAAGAGTGCCTCTTTACACACCTACAGCTGACTTTCTCTTTTGTAGGATAGAAATCTTTCTGCAATGTTTAGTGTGAATCTCTGTCTCATCCTCGGAAAAAAAAAAATGGATTAACATTACGCAGAATGAAAGACCGTTTTGTTTTCCCATCACTGCATGAATTAAAGCTAACAAGTAGATGACCAACAGACGGTCAACTTCCAAGGCAGAGAAAAAACTCGTGACTCATTTGCAAGTCATTAACCAAGTGCGCCCATATTTCCTTGTCCAGTGGGGGCTCCGTCACCACTGCTTCCTTTGTTTCTCTGGTGTTCCTGCCCCCCACTGCAGCTCGTTTGGAAGTTACAAGCCCACAGACCCGGGTGGCAGGTGGCAGGGGCTGAAAACAGCAGGCATTTTGCTCCAGGGCACCCTGTAATTTAATGTACCAGTAGAACCTGTCTCCTGATTCACAGATCGATGGATCACAAGGACTGCCTGCGTAGATATTGGGTAGGCAACATCAGAATTCCCAAGGCTAGTGGTCCAAAGCACAAGCCAATATCGTTTAATTAATGAAACTGGAAGTCCAGGCGCTTCTTTCCACTCAAAACCAGAACCAAAACAACCCCACAGTCTTTAGCCACCAAAGGTTTGCAGAGCTGAATAAGATCAGGTAACTTTTCGTCTAAATCTCTCTACGTGTAGAGAAGGAGTCTGAGGAAGAAAAGTTATGAAACTTGCCTAGAGTCACGCACCAGCCCAGACTGCCCCCTGCGTGCTGGATCATGTACGAATCGCCGGACACCATGGTCCCTGTCTAATGACTGGCTTCCACCAAAATATGTTCTCATTGGAATTATATGCCCCTGAACTGTTATTCCTCAATCCACCCCCCCCCCCAATATTTATGTCGTGTTAACTGTATCAAATACCTTCACTTTGGGTTTCATTAATATAGACTCATGAGACCTGAAAGAAATTGTTTGTGCTGGCCCTCATTTCTACAGAACCCTAGTAACATCATCTTTCCCAAGAGGGTTGTATCTAAAATCCTTCCTCATGGTGACCTTGTGTGGTATTTCCTTCACGTTCATCAGCAAAAAATAGCTCTATGGAATTCATCTTTATAAACGATGTCAAGCCATCCTCTGTTTCCATCTGACTACACACCCTGCAGTCACATCTCAGGGCCCTACGCACATCTGACTGTCAGTATTCACTTGCTTTGCTATCTTAGGAAAGATACTTAATCTTTCTCTGTGCCAGTTTTCATGTTTACAAAAAAAGGATAATAATAGTATTTACTCATAGGATTTACAAGGGCTAATTGACTTAACGAACATAAAACATTTGGAACAATGTCTGGCACACACTAAGTGTCACATAATGTTACCAAAAAAGGGACGATACTTAGATGATAAAATACTTTCCAGAGAGTCTTCGTTTTACAGCGCTTTGATGTTTACTACAGGGAAGGCGGCACACTATACTTAGATTGCCTTTCCCAAGACACAGCTAAGTGGTAAACATTACGATTCCTGTTTGTAAGTTTGTAACGAAGTTTGGGATGAAGTTTAGGATGAAGAAATTCAATTATAAAATTATCCTGCTTTTTGCTCCATTACCAAAACCAGAAGGGCAAACATAAGGCAAAAAGCAGCAATCGAGGCAATGCACTCATTCTTTCAACACTTAGGCACTCTCTTTGAAAAATTTGGAAGTTGAATCCTGTGTAATATTTTGGCAACAATTTAAAAAGCGATAATAATGGACGTTTGCCAAATCATCAGATTTGCTTTAGTAAAGGAATAGCTTAAAATCTGACAAAAGTTGTAGCTACGTTTAAATTTTCTCCAAGTAAGAGTTTAATAAATTAATACATGTAGAATTTATTTACAAAATTCTTTGGTTAGTTTGTGAAAACAGGCGCGAGGAAGCCCCATTTTACAGAGAGAGTCTAAGAGGGAAAGAAAGTGAGTTTTCTTACTTTCTTAAGTAAGCTTTTTCAAGCAGAAAGGGGGCTTTTCTAAACTCTTATCATTTGTGAAAGAATCAGATCTGAGACTCTGAACGTCAAGTCTGTTTCTCAAAGGTGATAAGCAGACTCTGATACCAAAATTCCTGCCTTCAAGTCCTAGCTGTGTGACTTGAAACAAGTTACTTAACTTCTCTGCGTCCATTTCCTTTCCTTATAAAATGAAGATAATAACAGTACCTACATCTAAGGTTGTTGGGAGGATTGAATGAGTTAATACATGCAAAGCTCTTTGAACAGTAGTTAATAAGCGAGTGTTCCATAAATCTTAGCTCTCATACATTTATCAATTTCTATGTCAGAAGTTTATTTGTCAAAGGAATTAGGATGAGAAACTACAAAGTAGAGACGGAGCGGGGAGAGAGGAAGGAAGGAGAAGAAGAAGAAGAAAAGGAAGGAAGAAAGGAAAGAAGGAGGGGAGGGGGAAGGCAGAGAGGCAGACAGGCGGGCCGGCAGGCTGGCGGTGGGAAGTCTAGCACATTCCAAGGTTTCAGAGGTGGTTGGGTTCCCCCAGCAGCAGTCCTGTGCCAGTAACTTAAGAATGTGCTCCCAGGAGAGCCTGGAAAGAAGAGGGAGGAAGCTGGACCGGGAAGGGCAGGAAACAGGATGAAAGTCTGAGTCCAGCCAAAGTCCAGTGTGGACCTGACCCCACAGGTGAGCTGTGAAGTCAGGATGGCACTTGGGAGTTTGTCCCAGCTTGGGCAAGAGCCTTCATCCTCCTCTGCCTGTCAGTCCTCAACCGGCCCGCTTCTGGGACACAGAACCTCAGGCACTGTTTGAAGCCCTCCGTGCAAACAGAAGGTTCCCATAGCCCAGGACAGGTCTCCAAAATGTCCAGCCCTCGGTGGGGCATTTGGAAGCCATAGCCAAAGAGGACGCACAGCAAGGCTGACTTGGCTCTGAGGGCCTCAGGTGGGACACGAGGTGGGTTCCAACACAGGGTTGGCCCCAGTCATTCTCCCAACGCGAGGCTGGTGATGAGCCGGTAGCTTGAAAGCCGGTGAGGGTCAAACGCCCAGAGAGGGAAGGCTCAAAGGAGAAAGCGGGTTTTCTGTAAGCACGGACACCTAAACACGAGCTTGTCTCTAAATGCCACAAGTAGGGACCTGAGTGGTTAAAATGGCTTCATGCTCTGTCAGAAACAAGCAAACCAATATGACATTTGATTTGCAATGGATAGTTTTCCCTTCATTTCATTCTCCCACCTTTTAATAGGTCCAGTGAGGGAGGGGTGTTAATTTTGTCTTGTGTACGGCACGTACGACATTTCACGGGGCGATCTGTCACACTTCTCACCCTCTACATAGTAACAAAACTCACGTGGACTGCATGTTTTGGTATTTAGGAAGTGGCATCTATATTGACGTATTACCATGTATATACAAACACATAAGTGTATTGATGTAAATATACATGCATCTACATACTTCTCATTTGCATACACATCCACGGACACGCGGAGAGACGGGTCACAGACCAGAGTGCAGTTCAAGATGTTCAAGATGAACTTTCTGGATTTGGCTTCTGGTGATCAAGCTGCCAATCAGACTTACAGATGCAGAAAGACCCGCAATAACGGATTATAGGTGCTCTGCCTTCTAACGTTCTTTACCTAACCTAGACATTCTACCGGCAAATTAGAGCAATTAGTATTTTCCTTTATTAAAAAAAAAAAAAAATTTTCCATTATGGCCAAGAGTTTCTGGCAAACTCCAAAAAGTCAGGTCATGAACAAGATAAGACGATCCAGTTTCAACTTAAATTTTTTGCCGTCACCACGAAGATGAGATTAAGTTTTGCTTCAGTGACATCAGGCGAAGTTACTTATGTAAATAAGTATCTTATTTACCATCATTATATCACCATCAGGGAATAAATATGCTATGAACTCTCCCAAACGGTTATAAATATAATATATATATTATATTTATAAATATATATTATTATAAATATAATAGAGTAGATAAATATATAGGTTATAAATACAATAGGTCATATTTATATTATATATTATATTTATATTATATATTTATATAAATATAATTCATATTTATATTCATTTTATTGATATATTATTTATTTCTATATTGATATATATTTTATTTATATATAATATATATTTTATATATACTTATATATATTTATACATATTTATGAATGTATATTTATATAAATATATATTTATATATTTATCAATATATCAATATATTGATATGTTATTTATTTATGTGTTAATCTCATTTATATTCATATTTATATGAATTACATTTATATAAATATAAATATTTATATTTATATATAAAGATATATTTATATTTTTTCTATTATAAATAAATAAATTTTCTATTTATAAATAAATAAGTTATAAATATAATAGAGTAGAAGCAGAAGACCTAGGTTGGAATCCCAGCTAAGACACCTACTACAGATGAGACTAGGGTCATATCTATTTCCAGAGCTTCATCTGTAAAGGGCCAATAACAACAGAGGATAGTAGTTAGAATTAAATGAGATGGTATATGACATGGCACTTCGTGAACTGTCGAGTGCGACATGGTTGTAAATTTCAGGATCCTAGCAGCCATAGTCATAATCAAGGTCAAAGTGATAATGGGAACAGTAGATACCCAACTCCTGGTTTTAACTTACTTATATTCTTGAGGTGGAAGCTCCAATATTGTTAGATCCATTCGTTCTATCTGAACAGAAACAACACAGCTGATGTAAAAAAATCACAATGAAAAGAAATATCTTGAAAAACTTGAGTTATTTGTAGCATTTGCTTGCATTTTATGTCTTGTTACTTCCAGAGATCTTGGTAAAGGCAGTACCTGTGTCTATTTTTTTCCCCTAACCAGTAAGAACCTTCTGGAGGAGTTATAATTTTGGTATATGCTTAACTAATTTATCTTGATGTATGCAAATACTCTTCTACTTGCTAGAATCTGACTCAGAGAGCAGGAGATTTGGGTAATAATTACCCAATATTTGGGGGCTGTGGGAGTTTTAGAAGTGGACGTGAACAGTCGCACAAGGTTCAAGCACCAAGGATGCAAAGCCCTTCAGTATTTTTTCTGAGCTTCTGTGAACTCCTCAGCCCCCGCCATCTTACCTTGCTGATTTTCTCAGCCTGAATGCAGTGTGGTGTCAGAAACGTGGTATCTGTGTACACCTGGCCGGACCAGTAGGCTCCTTAACTCTTACTTCCCTCACCTGTAACCGTGAGACAATAAATATGCACCTTACAAGGTTATATGTGATAAATGAAAGGGTTATCCTGGTCCTGGGCACTTAGTAAATGATTCTTCTCTTTCTTCTTCCTTCTCCCATGTTGTGCCCTCTTCTTTCTCATTTTTTCCCCTTTCATTAGGATTAGTCTTCCGTATACTCACCCTTTACCATGTATTTGCTCATTTATTTTAAACCCAGTATTTAAATCTGTCACATCTGAAAATCAGAAATACTCTAGAATACTCTGGTTTATGGCCTAGGTGTTCCCTAGCTAATGGTTCAGGAAGACCCTGCACTTATTCTGAGAAGAAAGCAACAATGAATGCTGCCCTCAAAGGTCAAGAACCCTCCTTCAAAGGGCAGTTAGAGTGATGCGTCAGAGAACACTTCTTTTATATGCCCAGGGTCCTTGAGAAGGGGGACAGTGTTAATAGCAGACTATGAGAAAGCTGTTTGACAACACCAGGGATCATTCCATCCATCTATCTTGTGTCAGCCATTACTAGTCACTGGTCGGGTGTTGATGTCATTTTTAACCTTGAAACATATCCTACTCAGGTGGAAACAATGAAGGCACTGATATGAATAAATGAATATAGTCATTATCAGGTGGGAAGGAGAAAAATTTAGAAGACTGTTCTCTGCTTCCTAAAATGTCAGTCAAGAACAAATTCTTTGGGTTGTGGATGGGATATCCTTCCAATGTGTTTTATATGATTTGGACAACTAGTTCCTAGTTCCTCAGAACAAGGAGGAAATGCATTATTTTTGTGATTCCTTCCCTGATTCTCAGTAGGTCTGCCTTAGTTTGTTTGGCTTTGGTCCTGTTAATGCTATAATAATATTCAGAGATCCATAAAATCTAAGTATTGAAGGGACTTTTGAGGTCACTTAGTCCACTTAGTATAAGACATTTTTCTCTAAAGCAGTTCTGGAAAATGGCCATGCAGCTAGCCTCATATGATCCCATAATCATATTCTCCACTGTATCGGTTCATGATTTGCATCTCATTCAAGAATGGTTCCACATCTTTGGCTTTTAGAAGAGAAAGAAATCTTACAGATGATGTGCGTCTGCACATTTCAATCTTTTTACTATCACGATCTTTGTCTCCTCTGCCTGCTTCCCCTCCCAAACATACTTTTCTTGAACCACGTTTTCTGGTTCAGGTGGTGGTACCAGCCACTGGCCAAGTCAGAAATTTGGCAGTCTCCTTCAGGTCCTCTCATTTGTTTTTCACACCTAACCAGTATATGGACAGAACTCTGGAAAATCTTGACACATATTTGGCAAATAACATTTCAGGACTTTAGGTATGAAGAGGAACCTAAAATAGAGAGAGGGAAAGAATGGTCAGAGGAAGTGAGCCCAGAAACAACAGGCTATACAGGATAAAGGTAGAGAGAGTGATTAGCAGTGTAAAATACTGCAAGAAATTCATTTTTGATGAGGGCTACATGATGTCTGTTAGATTTTGTATTTTATTTTATTTTTTGTTTATTTTATTTATTTATTTATATTTTGTTTATTTTTGTTTGTTTGTTTTTTAGATTTTGTGTTTTAGAAGTCATGAGTGACCATTATCGAAATTGTTGCTGTGGAAGTGTCCAGTATGATGTTAGTTCAAAGGAGCCAAAGAGTGAGGAAATAGAGACACAGAAAAAGCTTTGACTCTTTTCACAAGAGCTTGGCTAAAAAGAGAAGTAGAGAGATAGTGTGGTTCTCAAATCAAGATATACATAGATACCTGATGTATGCTTATATTTGTAATTAAGTTGTGTGCATTTTGTGGAAATTAAATGATATATGTGTAAATCAAATACAAATTTAT
>JAQQSY010005213.1:0-11807 GCA_028646535.1 Procyon lotor | reverse complement strand
AGTCTCTTATGGTTTGTCTCCTTCCTCATCCCATCTTGTTTCATTTCTCTCCCCCACCCTCCTACGACTCCCCAACCTGCCTCTCAAATTCTTCATATCAGAGAGATCATGTGATAATTGTCTTTCTCTGACTGACTTATTTTGCTTAGCATAATACCCTCTAGTTCCATTCATGTTGTTGCAAATGGCAAGATTTTGTTTCTATTGATGGCTGCATGGTATTCCATTGTATATATATATAGCACATCTTTATCCATTCATCTGTTGATGGAAATCTAGGTTCTTTCCACTGTTTAGCTATTGTGGTCATTGCTGCTGTAAACATTCGGGTGCATGTTCCCCTTCAGATCACTACATTTGTATCTTTAGGGTAAATACCCAGTAGTGCGATTGCTGGGTCATAGGGTAGCTCTGTTTTCAACTTTTTGAGGAACCTCCATTCTATGAATTTCCAGAGTGGCTGTACCAGCTTGCATTCCCACCAACAGTGTAGGAGGGTTCCCCTTTCTCCATATCCTCGCCAATATCTGTCCTTTCCTGACTTGCTAATTTTAGCCATTCTGATTGGTGTGAGGTGGTATCTCATTGTGGTTTTGATTTGTATTTCTGTGATGTCAGAATGTTATTCTTGATACTAAAGTTACAAACTTGAACCCCTGATGACGGGATTTTTTTTTTTCTCAGCCATCCTATCTCCATCTGTCTGGAGCTCGGTGAGCCTTGAACAATCTTTTAAAAACCCACAGATGAGCAATTCTTGGATTCTTGGTAGGTGTGAATGTTTCAGTATGAGAAATATCAGTATCATTATGAAATTAAATAAGATGAGGAAAACTATCTTTGAAGAAGAAATAGTAAATAGACTAAGAAAGAGAAATATATTATTTCACTCATATGTGGAATCTAAAAAACAAAACAATTGAATAAACAAAAAGCAGAATCATATGGGTAAGTACAGAGAACGAACTAATGATTGCCAGAGGGGAAGGGAGTGGGATGATGGTCATAATGGGTGAAGGGGAGTGAGAGATACAGGTTTCTGGTTATGGAATAAGTCATGGGAGGCACAGCATAGGGCATGTAGTCAATAATATTGTAATAGCATTCTGTGATGACAGATGGTAGCTACACTTATGGTGAGCTTTACACCTGAAAATAATGTAGCACTGTGTTATATTATGCTGAAATTTTTTTAAAAATTATAGAAAAGAATCTCTCTTTTCTCCGTTTCAAGAAGGATCATTACTAATATAGGTGCACTTCTGGGTACCCCTCCCTAACCCTATTAACCATATGCCCCCAGACATAACCAATAATCTGAATTTAATATTCATTATCTCATACTATTACTGCATATGTATGTGTCTGAAATGGCCCGTTGTTTTACTATTTACATATATTTTAGCATTGCTTTACATATTTTAAGACTACATAAAAGGCATAATACAGTTCATATTGTTCATCAACTTGCATTACTCATGTAGTGAAGTCATGATTTATATCCCAACTCCCCTTCCAAGATTGGAGGACTTACTTCCCAGCTAGTGGGAGTGCAGGGTGTAAGAGCACTCAGCTGTCATATCTGTCTGGAAATTACCCTCTGCTAAAGAGAGTGCCTTTCCCAAAGTCTCACTCTTCCCCAAGGCAGCTTGCTCAATGGGGAGTATAAAGACCCATCCCCTTCAACCCAACTCAAGAACTTTTGAAAGTTCTCAAGAACTCAAAAACTCTTGATTTCCATCCCAACTCTGTATCTCCCTATGGAGGGTCAGAGGAGTCTTTTTTGAGATGAACAGATAACGTACAACCTGAATCAAACTGTAGAGGAACTTTTACTGTAGAGGAACATCAAATTTCCCCAAATTGAGAGTGACTGTGGAAGATAACTGGCCTATATTCTTCAGAAATATTGATGTCATAAAAGACAAAAAAAAAAAAAAAAAAAAAAATGCAGCATTCCAGGTAAAATAGACTAAAAAGGCATAACATAATCAGGATTTTCTTTTGCAATAAGGAAATTATTAGGGTGATTTGTAGCTGATAAACCTTGCATTGTGCTTACCACAGAACAGGCAATGTTCTAAGTGTTTTATATATATGTAAACTCATTTAATCCTCACGAGGTATGATTATTAACCTTATTTTATAGATGAGGAAATTGACGCACAGGGAAGCCAAATAACCTACCCAAATAATGCAGTGAATGAGAGGTAAAGAGGACGGTGAGCACATGGGCTCACTATTCTTTTTTTTGGGGGGAGGCTCACTATTCTTAACCACAACCTCTACTGCTCATCGTGATAAGGTCATCATTTCATACACTTTGATTTGGCAAAAACTAAAGAGCTTATCATTAACTGATGGTAAAATTGTGACAAAATGGGAAATCCTGTATTTTATAGAGTAGTAGTATTATTTTTTTAAAGATTTTATTTATTTGACAGAGAGAGAGAGAGATCACAAGTAGGCAGAAAGGCAGGCAGAGAGAGAGGAGGAAACAGGCCCCCTGCGGAGCAGAGAGCCCGACATGGGGCTCAATCCCAGGACCCTGAGATCAGGACCTGAGCCGAAGGCAGAGGCTTTAACCCACTCAGCCACCCAGGCTCCCCTATAGAGTTTATTTGTATAAAACCAATTTGGAAAGCAATTTAACAATATGTAATAAATTTGAAGATGCTGATACTCTAAAAGAACGATTTAAGTGATTTGCATAAACACAAGGAAACCTGCATGACAATATCAATAACAACTTTGTCAGTAACACCCTAGTGCTCCATCAGTACAAGAGTAGATAAACTGTTGTTTAATCTTATAATGAAGCACAGTAAAATCGCAACAAAAGATGATAAATGGGATCCAAAAATTCAAGTGTATAAAACACAGTTCACATTATTTGTGAAATTAAAGAAAAACAGTATTTTTTCAGCCGGTAATGTTCTCCAAAGTATGAAATTAAAAACTATAAAGCATTGATGAAAGAACTGAAGAAGACACAAATGGAAAGATATTCCATGCTCATGGATTAGGAGAATTAATATTGTTAAAATGTCTGACTATACAAAGCAATCTACAGGTATCAGAAATACCAGCAAGCATTCTTCATAGAACTAGAACAAATAATGCTAAAATTTGTATAGAACCACAAAATACCTCAGAGTCGAAACAAGAACAAAGCTGAAAGTATCACAATTCCAGATTTCAAGAGGTACTACAAATTTCAGGTAATCAAAACGGTATGGTCCTAGAACAAAAATAGATACATAGGTCAGCAGAACAGAATACAGAGCCAGAAGCCAACCCACAATTATTTGGTCAATTAATTTATATCAAAGAGAGCGAGAATATAAAACAGGGAAAATGCAGTCTCTTCAGTAAACGGTGTTGGGAAAACTGGACAGCCACGTGTGAAAGAATGAAACTGAACTGCTTTTTAACACCATACACAAAAACTCAAAATGGGTTAAAGATTAAGATGAGAGACCCGAAACCATAAAAATACTAGAAGAGAACACAGGCAGTAATTTCTCCAGCATCGACTATAGCAACGTTTTTCCAGACATGCCTCCTAAGGCAAGGGAGACAAGAGCAAAAATAAACTATTGGGACTTAAAAAAAAAGAAAACCAAAAACATGAAACTACAAAGTGATCATAATGGAGGAAATCCCAAATGATTGATCATTATTTTTTGAAATTGCATAAATTCTATTTGTATGTGCCCTCACACCAAGAGTTATTGAGAAGGGTTTTGTAGATTTCCAAGAGGAAAGGCCTTTTTTAATTTTGATACTAATTTCTAGTTTTGCTACATTGTCATTCAAGTATTGTTTATAATATTTGTACTTTTTTGACCCTACCAATGATTTCTTTTTTATCTAATATATGCTCAGTTTTTGTGAATATTCTATGTGTCCTTGAGAAAACTTGTATTCTCTGTTATCTGTGTATGACATTCAATATATAACCAAAAAGTAAATAATGATCAACGCCTGATTCATTACATTTTTTAGGTCTTCTGTAGTCTTACTTAAGTTTTCTCATCCCCATGATCTGTGTTGTACTAAAAAGCAGCACGTTAGGGGTGCCTGGGTGGCTTAGTCAGTTTAAGCGGCCAGCTCGGTTTCACCTCAGGGCATGATCTCAGAGTCCTGAGATGGAACCCCAGGTTGGGCTCCCCACTAAGCAGGGAGCCTGCTTAGGATTCTCTCTCCCTCTCTCTCTGCCCCTCCCTGCCTCTCTCTCTCTCTCTCAAATAAATAAATCTTTAAAAACAATAAGAAATAAAGGTAACATATTAGTTTCTTTTTAATAATGTATTTCTATCCATATCTTCTCATATCACCTATACTTTTGTTTTAGAAAGGGGTCACTATGTTATTTGGTGCATAACATCCAATACATTGCACATAGTGGCTTTTAACATTGAAAAGTATCCCTTATGTGTGAATAAGCCTCTTTACCTTATGCTACGTAAGTCTGTCCTTGGACCCAGAGCCTAGTTTCTGCTCTTTACACTGCTAACTAATTCACATTTTTTTTTTTGGATTTCTGGCAAAGAAAGATATACACTTTAATTTTGAGCCTAGATAGGTTTTATTAAATTTATCCTTTATATTACAGTATTCCTTGGAATGTATTTAGGCCAAACAGGGATATTCAAGGTAGGATATTTCATAGCTATTTTGACAGGAATTTATCACTTAACTGTTTCTTCTTGTTTTAGATTCAATAAACATGTAAAATATCTGGGTCGTGGAGATTGTGCTCTAATTCTACTCACTCATTTTCAACTCATCAATAAGAGTTTCCCCAACAATTATATCTACTCTTTAACTTTCTTTTAAACTTTTCCTTTTAGTCCTCTCATTATCAAGTAGCATTATTGTCTGTTGTATTACTGATGTGTCATTGTTTCGTGTCATTGGTATAGTATTTCAGGGAAATTAATCTTATCTCTCCAACTAGTATCTAAGCTTTTCAACAGCAGATTCCACTCAGAGGCACCTTTGCTAACAAGCAAACCTGGAGATTCTCTCCCAGGGGCTAACAGTTAGCTTGAAGTGTGCTACACTACAGAAATGAATAACAAATGTGGATGCATGGTGGGGAGAGTGAATCTGAGAAAAGTTGCCAGTGACTTTGGAGCTGTGACTTGAATATTTGAGAAGAAATTAATTCACTAGGCAGATAAGGGAGCAAAGACATTCTAATGAATGAAAGCCTCATCCAAATGCATAAAGATATAGAAACACATGGCTTATTCAGAAAATGGTGATTAAGTTCAGTGACTGTAGCACAGTGTGGCTGGAGATAATGGTTCAGCAGTAGAGTCTGCCTTGTATGTCCTGGTAAGGGGTTAGAGTGTTATTCTACCAGTACCAAAGATCATTTGGGATATTTAAGGGGCAGAGTGATATGATCACAGTTGGCTTGGGAAAAATAAGTGTGCCAACAGTTTGGGAAATATGTCTTAGGAGGTATCTCAAAGGAAAGGGTATTAGTATAAAAGCTACCTACTGAAGGGACACCTGGGTGGCTCAGTCAGTGAAGCAGCCGACTCAGTTTTAGCTCAGGTCATGATTGCAGGGTCCTGGGATCAAGCCCTGCTTCGGGCTCCATGTTAGGTGGGGAGTCTACTTGAGGATTCTCTTCTATCTCCTTCTCCCTCTGTCCCTCCATCACTCGGTAGACATTCTCTCTAAAATATATATATTTTTAAAAAGCAATCTACTGTGGCTGAGGGAGACCTGATAGAACAACTGAACTAAGAAAGTGATAGTAGAACTTGGTGAGAGGTCAGATTTGATAGATGTCTTGCAGGTAGAATGGCTACAAATTGATATCTAATTTGCTGTCACAGATAAGGCAGATACAGATAAGGCAGATGTAGAGGGTGATGTCAATATTTCTAGCTATAAAATTTTTGTAAGTGGACTAAGAACATGGGAGACAGAAGGCTTAAGGGACACGGATCAGGTTTAAGATTCACATTGGGGGGGACACAAGGAAAAACATTCTCTCTCTCTTCCCCTCTGCTACTCACCCCCTGCTTTGCTTCAGCCTCAATGTGAAGGGGAACAGTTAAATACCAGGAAAGACAATTGCATTATAAGGTAAGTTTTATAGGTTCATTCCACTCAGGGATAAATGGAATTTGAAAAATAACATTGCTGTGAGGTTGAACAGAGGCGAATTAAACTTCCAAAAAGGGTCTTCTCTTTCCCTTTCACTTTCACAATTTTTCCACAGAGGCAGTTAATACTCGAAGCCACAGCATCTTAAGTAAATGAAATAAGTCAGTAATACCAGTGTCTCAGAGGAACAGTGTCTATGGGACAGAATAGGTAATTAATAGTTCAAATAAGTAAATGGCGAGTATCCAGAAGCAGATTTCATGCAGTGCTTATCTCCCAGTCTGAAAATTCTGGAAGGAAATATGGTTAAGATACTCTTAAGCCATTAAATTACATTGTCATTGGAAGCCTGATGCCCTGGGCACTCCCAGAACATATGGCTGAAAAATATCTTGTCGAGAATTTCATTGCCAGCATCAATCCACAGCTTTGAGAGTCGCAGCTGCCATGCTGGATGGGGGCCAAGGGCATCTCAGGACTGCCTGTTCTTGTATGAGAGAGATGGAAGGGTTGGGGATTTGTCCCATTATTTTATTTTGGTCTTGCTACTGAGAACCTGAGTCATAAGCCACAGCCTAATACCCTGTTTCCCCAGACCTTCTGCTCCATCTTCCTAGTAGAAGTGACAGAAGAGACATTGTGACCCAGGGTCAAACATCCATTAGTGGTGTGATGCATGTGGCTTGCCCAGGAAAGCCAAATTTCTTGTTTCTGGTCTCATTTATAACTCAGTGTTTTGTTTTGTTTTGTTTTGTTTTGTTTTGTTTTGTTTTGTTTTGTTTTGTTTTGTTTTGTTTTGAATCAGGTAATGAATGGGTAAATATGGCAGTTTTGATTTGTTTCAGCAACAGAAGGTACTAGATTGAATAAGATAACCCTTTTCAAGGAAGTTATTGAGTGAATAGCAGTTAAGTGAAATGTGAAGGAGTCTTAGCAAAAGATGAAATGAGCAGTTACCTAAAAACATGTAACATGCCTAGCACTGAAAGCTGCTCCTTGGGATAAATATTCCATATGTGACCATCAGAGTTGCCTAAAAATCCAGCTATTATATTATACTTATCCTTGGTTGGAAGTTAAGAAATTACCTCGATAAGGTCTTTTTGAAGATGAAAATCTTATCCCTGTTAGGGGTGTTATTTTATGACAAGTTGTTGTTTTGTTTTGTTATTTGTATTCTCATGAGGAAGAGTCTTCCTGACCTTGCCCACATTTTGACCATAGACTCCTATGCCCTGACCACAGAATTTTATCAATAAAATCTCAACCAGTTTGGTTATTTGAATTAACCAGTTTAGCATAATAGTAAAATGTACTGAGAGAGTGACTTGAAGCCTCTATATTTTATTAGGGGAATCAGGATGGAGAAGGCAGGATGGAGGGACCAAGGGCCAGAAGCCCTAGCCTGGGAAGACATAGTAACTGGAATGGAGTTATGGTCAGATCAGGGATAACATGAAAGCATAGAATGAGGGTGCAAATGTTGTCTTCATCCTTCCATAATGCCTAGCATGTAGTAGATGTTCAAAAAGAGTGACATTTAATGTTCAAAAGTTGATTGTTGTCTGGTCTATATAATCCAAATAAAATCTGATTTATATATTCCGATATTGATAACTATCATTAAAACCTCCCATCTACTTTTGAAAATGCAAGTTTCTCTCTGAATTTGCTTGCATTATATGTGATTTATTTTCTCCCATTTTGCTTTTTTCATACATTTTAATTTTATACAATGAAAAAACAATGTATTTACCACTTTTTTATCCTTCCTTCAGGGACTTAAGTTTGTATCATAGAAGGATTATAACTTGGTGTGGATCAGGCTGAGAATTCTAACCTTAATACTATAAGACATTTCATAATATAAGTAGAATCTTTCTGGATTACTTCTTTGTGTGTTGCGCTTAGTGGATATATTATTTTATTCTCATATTTTATTGTTTTAAAGCACACAAACAGAAGTTTAAGTGCAATGAATGTGTGCTTGTTAAGGTGAATGAATAATTAGAAGTATTTCAGACTGGCTGAGCACAGACAGGAAAACAGAAAAAGCTCACTATACTAATACCTACCACTGATATGAAATGAGGGAGCAACATTTTTGAAAGGAAAAGCAGTTAATCTTCCTCACAAATTCTCTGTGGCATTTATGCTACTTCTAATTTGTTAAAAATACACCGGATGCAAGTGTATATGAAAAATTCAATCATGCTCATGTACTTTAGTTTGGAACAAATATGGAAAGAACCTGAGAAGATCATGTCAACAAGGAAAATGGGGTTGCACTCACCAAAGTGCAGTTTTTCCCCCCTGGATTTTGTCAAAGTATCTGATCTGTGAAGTTACTCAATGTCAAAGAACTGGACAGTCTGTAAATTAAAAATGAGATATCAATCAAGCAGAATGTTTTGTATCCATAGGCAGATAAAGAAACAAATCCTGCTGTACAGAGTCTCATCTATGCCTCCATTTTTTTGTCTAGTTTGATTTTCTCCTTTATTTATTGAGAAGAAATGATTCAGCCCCTTACAGGAAATATCCAAGTAAGACAGAGTTTGTTTTTAGGTTACTTGTGACTTGGAGCATAACCTTCATGGGTAATTGAAGTTAGTTCAAAGGTATCATTGTGGACTACATAAAGAAAAGAGAGAGAGCAAGTGAGATGCAAGGATGGAGTAAGGATCCTCAGAGGGAGGGGAGCAAGCACACTGGTGTTGGGTCTGGCACAATGTCTGACGTGTATTAGGAGTGGAATGAATTTAAGTTGAATAAATGAATGGTTGAATAAAAACATGTGTGGATAATTTAATTATGGAAATGCTAAGATAATTTGACTTCCAAATTTTCAGTGTTTTTTAATATTTCTTGTCAGACAAATTCTAGACAATCAGTGATTTTGAGATTTACATATCATAAGCGTTATGAAAGTACAGGTAAGAAATGGTATTTCTGTAATCCTTCTCCAGAAAACCCAAAAGTTAAGATCTGATATGTTTTGGACTAAGTTTTGTCAGTAGTGCCACATAGGCTTTATTTTCTGACTTATGAAATAAAAATTCATAACCTAAGCTATCAGTTACCATAAATCACACTCACCAAAGACTACCTGTCTATTATGTTTTCCTTGAGACATAATGGATTTTTATTTAGCTCCTTAAATTCATAGCTTTGTGGAAGATGCCTACTCTAAGATAGACAATGACCTTGGGAAGCATTTTCCAGGGCTGCAATCTTAAACCATCTTAAAAGAATAAGAATTCAGAAAAAAAATCTAACTAATCTCCGAAGTAACTTTAAACAATGGAATCAAAATCATTCATCAAAGGTGAACTTCCTAGGTGTGCCTGGGTGATGCCGTCAGTTGAGTGTTGGGCTCTTGGTTTCGGCTCAGGTTGTAATCTCAGGGTTCTGAGATAAAGCCCCATGTCATTCTCTCTCCCTCTCCCTCTGCCCCTCCTGCTCACACACACTCTCTCTCTCTCTCTCTCTCCCCCCCCACAATAAATAAATAAATCTTAAAAACAAAAAAATCAAAACAAAGATGAACTTCCCAAAGTTCATTTTGTGATAACTGTTCAGCTTTTTCCTTTCCCTTATTTTCACAGGGTATTTAAATTTTTCTAAGGAAGAACATCTAACGTGTGTGCCTGTATTTTTAATGAAATGAGGACATCTACAATGCCACTCTTTTTTTTTTTTAAGATTTTATTTATTTATTTGACAGAGAGATCACAAGTAGGCAGAGAGGCAGGCAGAGAGAGAAGGGGAAACAGGCTCCCTGCTGAGCAGAGCCCGATGTGGGGCTCCATCCCAGAATCCTGAGATCAGGACCTGAGCCGGAGGCAGAGGCTCTAACCCACTGAGCCACCCAGGTGCCCCATAACTTGAGGATTTAAAAACAGTACGTACACACTAAAAGTGGAATGTGGAAACAGTATTTGATATAAATATGAGTAGAAAGCAAGTGGAGACAGAGGCTTACATACTCTTAGGACTTGAATGGAAGAGTTGAAAGGGTTATTCTGACCTCCTGCTCTTGGAGAATCATTATTGAGCAGATAGTACTGAACTGGTTTTTCAGAAGCAAAAGGGGAAGGGGAGGAAAGAAGAAAGAAACAAAAATAAAGAAAAAGTAGTAAAAGAAAGAAAAGAAGGGAAGGAAGCAAGGGAGGGAAAAAAGGAAAGAAAGGAAAGGGAAGGTAAGAGGGAATGGAAGGGAGAAAGGAAGAAAAAAGAAAGGGTAAAGAAGAGAAGAGGAAAAGACTGGGTAGTAATATGAGCTTCACAAACATTCATGAAATTTGTGAGCTTGTCTTTGAGTGTTTTCCATACTCCTATTTTATGAGGCTCATAAATTTTTTTATCCTTGAGACAGTTATTCATTCCCCCTAGGCTGACTTCTGGGTACATAATGTCTCAGTCCCCCAAAGAAGGTAGCACCAAGGTCAGTCCAGTCTCTCTCTTAAAGAAGTCACAGTCCTAAATAGAGCAGTCTTTTCCTCCACATCCTGCCCCCACCAATCAGAGCCATTTTTTCCTGATGCATTTGTCAGATTTTATGTAGGGAAAGAAAGTGATCAACTACTTTGATTTATAGTATAAATTATCTGTAGTTTCTTTTAATCTTTTTAGCATACCTGTCTTTCAAAGGAGAGTAAAGAGTAATAGACTAAGGAAGGAAGCGCTTACAAGATTAATGTGTAGAGGCTTAAACCCTCTAAGTCTAAAACTAGTTATTCTTGTGGTTTTTCCCCCAATTTTAGCTGTACTTACTAATTTCCTATACTAAAATTTCATAATTAGAAAATGACTAGTGTTAAGATAATGTTTTATAAGTACCCTGGGAAGGTTAAGTAGGATGAGTAGAACTCATTTATGCTTTAATGCAAATTAGTTCATTTTCTCTAGCTTTTTGACCTGGGGGATAAGTAGCCCAGTCTTATCAGTCTGTTTTCACATAACCTGATTTCCAGAAACTTTCTGCATTGTATGTATGTGTTTTATGTGTGCTGCATTGTGTTTCAGAATATCTTCCCCCCACCTTTTTTAATGTTATTTAAATTGAAATTATTTAGCATACAGCATATTGTTAGTTTCAGGGGTAGAATTTAGTGATTCGTCAGTTGCATAGAACACCCAATGCTCATTACACCAAGTGCCCTCCTTAATGCCTGTCACCTAGTAACCCCCTTCCTCTCCAGCAACCCTGTTTGTTCCCTGTAATTAAGTTTCTTATGGATTGTCTCCCTCTCTGTTTTCCTCTTACTTTATTTTCCTTCTTTTACCCTATGTTCAGAAGTTTTGTTTCTTAAATTCCGTATATGAGTGAAATCATATAGTATTTGTCTTTCTCTGACTGACATATTTCTAAGGGCAATACTCTTGGCCATAGCAGTCTGGGGCAAAGAAGAAGTCGAGACGAGCAATACACAGCCTGGTAAGTCTGGGAAGGAAGAAGCTAGGAAAGTGGATTTAAGAGGTATTCAGGGGAAGACAGGCTTCTGAAAGTTCCTGTGTGAACTGGGCAATCAAGGACATCCACATGCAGTGCTGGATGCATGCTCAGAAGAGACCAGAGAAGACTCTGAGCTTTCATCTCTGGCTGATGTTCAAACTCCATACAAGTGAGAAGCGAAGGTTAAAGCAGAGGTCTACATGGTTTGGATAAATGT
>JAQQSY010005212.1:0-11807 GCA_028646535.1 Procyon lotor | reverse complement strand
GCGGGGCTCGATCCCAGGACCCTGGGATCATGACCTGAGCTGAAGGCAGACGCTTAACGACTGAGCCACCCAGGCGCCCCTTTTAAGGATATTTTTAAGCAGGTGCATGACATGGTAAGAATGACATCTTTGAAAGACCACTTTGACTGAAGGATGGACAGGACAGAGCTGGAGGCTGGGAGTTCAGGAGGAACCCATGAGTGGTCCAAGGACACAATGGTGGTGGCTCAGGTCAAGGAAGTCAAATGCTGATGGAGAGGTGGGGACAGTAATAGGTGATAGGGGACACCTTAATAGGTGATATTAAGAGGTAGGACTTGGCCTTCTAAGAAGAAGGCAGTCAAGAATGACACCTAGTCTCCTGGGCAGGTGGCAGGCTGGAGAGCAGGAGAAGCTGTGGCAGAAATATTGGGTTACAAGTTACAGATCAGAGGGAAGTTGGTGAGCCCTGGGATGAGGGTTCCAGAAGTCATAGTGGGAACTCTCCTCGTCCTTCCCATACAGCTCATTTTGCCCTGCACGTGGCTAGCCTTGCGTTGCCAACAATCCCAAGGACTCCTCCAGGTTCTTCGTTCTGCCTCCCTAGCACTTGCCAGGGCCTACTGGTGCACGTACAGCCAACAGTGCCTCCCGCGGCCGCAGCGGAGCTGTCTCTAGCTTCAGCTTCCTGCAGAAGTGGCTCAGAACCGGCCCGGGAGGAGCAGGAGAAGCAGGGAGGCTCTGAGGACCTGTAGCTCCGGCCCTCTGCCATGACCTTGTGGAGAGACGGGGACGACCTGGGATCACGGTGAGAGTGTCAGGTGAACCAGCCCAGAATCCTCACCTGAAAGTGCTGAGGCTTCGAGGACAGAGTCATGGGCATGCTGGAGCCAGGGACCATCAGTTTCTGCCTGGCTGCCTCTTGGGCACTTATGCCCAGGAGGTCGTCATAGCCTGGGGAAACACAATCTGGGTGGGCCCTCGGAGGCTGGGGCTCGGGAGGCTTTGAGGCATTACACCCATTACATTGTTCTATCCCCAGTGACTAGTTTCAGACTAATGGCCTAGGAAGTCCTGAAAGGGAAACATATCCTCCCCAGAACATTCCCACGGGCCCCCTCTCACCCTCAGTAACCCTGGGCCCACACTCTACACATGGGGGCTCTTGGAAATGGTCATCTTTGCTTCCCTCTGCAGCCCACGGGTGGCTGGGCCTTACGTCTAGAAATGACAAGTGGAAACCTCAGCCAGGTGTCTGAAGATCTGGCCTCTAGACCTTAATCTGGTCACCGTTCTTCTGTAGGCCTCAAGGGATAGGTCCCAAAGGTCCCAAAGAACCCATCCAGTTATGTTTGGTGAAGATCAGGGGTAAGCCCCAAGGACATACCTATCTTCGACATATCCTGGTTTCTCACAAGGGTCACGTGTAGGGTGACTGTGCACTGCAAGGCAAAGGCAGGGGGGCTGTAAGCCAGATCTTGCAATCCTTGGTCAAGTCATAACACTAGAACCTCGCCCTGCCTGGCTAGGTGGGGAGGCACGCAGCAGTGGTGGCAACAAGGGGGTACAGCAAGGTGAGGAGGTGAGGGGCAGGTGCCTTGGGACCAGCCCAGAACCACTGATGCCAAAAGCTCTTCTCCTAGCCCAACATCTCTTGACCTCAGGAGGGGACTCCTGAAAATACCTATTAATTGACCTCCCGCCTCCAAGTGCTCTGACTACTCATCCTACCTCTAGACCATTGCCAGAATTGCCTCCTAAAAAGTGCCCTAACTGATCAGAGTAAAGTCACCTCTCACCAGCAGAGACCATAAGGCCCTTCACCTCTGGCCCCTGGTCTCAGCTAGCCTCAGCGCTCCCACCACCTCCCAACCCCCGTGTCCCAGCAGTACACAACCTACCCTCCCTGAACCAGCTGCCTGCCTCTCTCTCCCTCCGGCCTTCACCCACACACCTCACACCCTTGCCTGGGATTCTCTTCCTTTCTCACCCGTGGTGCAAACTCGTGCCCACTGAGAAACGGAATAAACAAATGGACAGTGACCAGATCTTATATAAAAATGGAACTCTGACCCATAGTCTGCAGTCATCAATTTAGGAAACCAGCCCAATAAATCTGCAATAACCCACCCGGGAAGCCAGCTTGCTCTCCCTAAGCCAGCCTTGTAGGAAGTCAGAGTACTCCTCAAACAACAGCCTCTGTCACAATTGGCCCCAGAATGCCAGGACTTGATTCACAACTGACAGTTTCCCTCATTTTTGTCCCTTCTTCCCATTTAGGAGCAGCCAGAAGAAGCCAAATACGCACCCCTAAGCAATCACATGAGATGCTCGGCTTCTAGCTGGTCCGCTTACAGCTTCCAACGGCCTCCCCTCAGGACACACTGGGAGCCTTCCTGCTTCCACTGTACAGCTTCTTCCCCCTCTGTCTGCCTTTGAGTCTCTGCCACAAAGCAAGCGATGGTGGCCGACACCGTTGCTCTAGCCAGTTCTGCATAGCTTTTGCTTCTCCTCTGGTTGGTCTTTGCTTGTTTCTCTTTATCTTACTCATGTCCTCTATAAAGCCTTCTGTGACCCCCCCCCCCCCACCGGATCATTCACTTCCTCCTGTCTTCAGTGACCTAGTCTTTCTGACCCTTGTGCTGGAGCACTTGTCACTGTGACTGGTGCCTACTCCAGTGGACCATGGGCGTCATTGAGTTTTGTAGCCCAGGCCTAACACAGGTGCTATCATCCAATGGACAATTGGCTAAATAGTCAAGCTAAAAGGATGGATATAGGGGTGGGTGGATGGATGGCGGGATGGGGAGGTCAAGGCGATGATGGCAGTGTGATGGGGCCTCCTAGGGCAGGAAGTGCTCCCTGGTGGGGGCACTGGGCCTCTGCTAACGTGGAGTCACCCAGCTTCACCAGCTGCCCCCACTCTGCGAGCCACTGTTCCTGGGGCCCAAACTCACATCTGTGGCCAGCATGAGATGGTCAAGCAGGTTCAGGTCCTTCACAAAAAGGACCTCATTCGGTTTTTTCACCAAGGGCTGGAGCAGTATTGTGGCCAGGCCAATGAACCTGGGGAGACGAGGAGCACGTATGAGATGCAGAGTCAGGGCACAGGGTGTCTTCTGTCCCAAGCATGACTTTATCTAGAGAAGGAGGGTTTTCTCTGCTACAAGCTGTGCTGCCCCACAGAGAGAGGCTGCAGGAAGAACTCAGTGATGTGGAGAACCCACCAGAGGTGTAGGGCTCTCATGTCTCTGAGAATGACTTTGGGGCTCTGAGCAGAGGGTGCCCCAGTTACTGGCTCTGCCCTGCTTAGCCCCTTCCCAGAAGTTCTGCTCCCACACTACTCTTGAATGGGAACAGTCCCAAGTAACCACTGATTGGACCAGGGGCGGGACACCTGATGGAAGCTGGGCCAATCAGATTCTCCGTCCTAGGAATTTTGACTCAGGATACCATAGATTCAGTCTCAGTGGGTGTCAGTCTCCACTGGGCACTACAGTGGGGCCATGATAAGAAGCCAGGATTGGGCAGAGGGAAGCAGAGATTTAAGATCCTGTGGCTTCAGAAGAGGCAGAACTGCTCCTGGCTTCCCAAGTTTCTGATTTGCTTTGCATTCCCAGCCCCATCACCCACCCATAAATCCCCCACCTTTCTTGGGGGGAGGGTCTCATTAGCTGGCTGGAGTGGGTTCTGGTCCTTGCCGCCTAAGTGAGTTATGGATTCGAGCCAAGAGTCCCAGCAAGTGCTGTAGCTTTGGTCAGAGAGCCAGCCTCCTGCCTTTCTCTGCCTCACCTGTCTTTCTTTGCTGCGCCCATGTCCCGAAGGATGATTTGCAGAAAAGAGTCATTTTGTAGGGGGCGGTCCCAGAGGTACCAGATCAGGGTCTGTGGGAGGCACAGAGAGGTCAGCATCCTTCCTCCATCCTCCCCTTCCCATCCTTCTAGAAAACGAGGAAAGATGCAGGGAATGGGCTGGCACGGAGTTTCTCTTGAACTGAGGAACCTCTCTCAAGTCTAGTTTCTTAAGAGGATGGCAATAGCTACCTTCCATCAAGCTGCTGAGTATCATACCTGGGCTCTGCAGTATAACTGCAATATCACAGGTGTGTCAGGAATGAAGGGGTGTGGGGACCCGGGGCAGGGGTGGGGGGACACGGATGAATGGAAGAGGAGAGGGATCCTATACAGGTAGCCCTGTCTCTGCTTCAGGTTTTTGGGAACATCGGGATGGCCAGGTTGGACAAGATGGGCCATATCATGGTCCATCCCCAGAGTGGAGAAGGGCCAAGAACAGCTATGGGCTCTCAGGCCTGCACAGCCATATCAGCTCGGGGACTACTCCCAGGCCCAGACACCCTGGCCTTGGGGAAAGCTTGTGCTGCTCCCCGTCTTCTCCCTAGAATTCCGAGCATGGCCAGAAGCCACCCTCAGTCTTGGGGTTGTCATTGCTTCCTTTGGGTTTGTCCTGGTGAGATTTACCTCATTCCATATGGGGTTATTCCCTTGCGCTTCATGAGTTCTCTTCTTGATATCTGCAAAGATACCAAGGGGCTGTCATTGGCGGTGGGAGATATTTCAAAGTCCAAGTGTAAGTGTGGTAGAGAGGGGTAGGACTCCAAGAACACTCCAAGTCCATGTTGGTAGATGTGATATGGCATGGATTCTTACTCTGGGGATTTCAGAATTTCGCACTTTTTGTAAGAGTAACATCATCCCACGTGACAGATAACGTGTCCACTTCATTTTCCTCCCTGGAATGTAGTTCCTAGCCATCTTGCAGCCAGGTGGCACCTCGTGACTTACTCCGGCTGATGCAACATGGGAGCGAATTTCACTGCTGCCACGACCGGCTCCTAAAATCTCCCGTGACGTATTTCCTCTCCCTGCTGCGCACAACCATCCTCACCATCTGCGGGCAGGGTGCTGCCGGGATGATGTTGCAGCCACAACAAGCAGCTGGTCCCTAAACCAGTGCTTGGAGGAGCCACCCAAGATTACCGCCCCTGTGATGCAGGACTTGGCATGAGTGAGAGGTAAACTTTCACTGTGTTAAGGCACTGAGATCTCAAGGTTTATTTGTTACCAGAGCACAAAGCCTCGTGGACCCTAAGACATGCCGACACATCTCTAATGGGTTAAAAGTTCTTCATCCACTAATATTCCCCTCCCCCAGAAACATCTTTAACAAAGAACAGCCCATAGCCCTGCAAAGAACCTCTAAATTGCTCAATTGCTTAGAGATTAGAGATTCTTCCCAAGGAAAGAATGTGGAAGAGGGGGAGACAGTGTGTGTGCAAGAATGCACCTGTTGGGAAGTTGGAAAGGGTGCAGGTAGTGGATGGTATATAGGGAAGAGGGGTTCCAAAAGGTGAAAAGGGAATAAAAAAATATCATTCAATTATAAGAATTTATAGGTAAATCTCTGGGCAAACCTAGGAGTGGGGGACTCAGGCATCTTTGTAAGAGGTATTTCTGGGAGGAAAAAGAGAGCGTCTGTGGGTTGGTAGGAAAGAAAGCACAGAATCAGACTGTTCCTCGGCTCATGGCAGACACATGGAACATCCACTATGCCTCTCTAAACCTGTACCTGGGGACACAAACACATATGGATTGCCCTGTGAGCCCAGAGTCTCAAATGTCCACTCTCCAAGGAGTGTCACCATGCTCAGTGAGCACAGTTTCACAAGCAAGACAAAACTTAAGGAACTTCATGCTCTACTCATATCTGTTATAGAAACAACCGTGGCTTCTTTCTCTCGGCCCCAATTTTCTCAGTCCCCACACATGCTGGGAAACCTCATTCACCCTTATCCACCTCCCCCTACTTGCCACCAGCAGACTGTCCATTTTTCTTACCCTTCCTCCATTCCCGCTCCCAGCTCTGTGTTCTGGAGACACCCTTGATCTCTTTCATCTTGTCTCCTAAATCCTTTTTTTTTTTTTTTTTTTTTAAAGATTTTATTTATTTGACAGTGAGAAACACAGCGAGAGAGGAAACACAAGCAGAGGAAATGGCAGCGGGAGAAGCAGGCTTCCTGCCGAGCGGGGAGCCCGATGCGGGGCTCTATCCCAGGACCTTGGGATCCTGTCCTGAGCCGAAGGCAGATGCTTAACGACTGAGCGACCCAGGCGCACCTCCTAAATCCTTTCACCCACCCCCCCAACCCCTGCCAACCTTCTTGGAAGTTTTCCCCTTACCTATAAAAAATGGGGACAATAAATCTTGCCTCATTTGCCTCGTGGGATTGTTGTGAGGAGCAAAAATCATTATGTTCATGAAAAGGCTCTGATGGTTGTAAAGGTCACTTATAGGAACCAAAGTTACTACAGGAGGCTATATAAGAGTTGTACCTATATTATCTTTTAAAATCCTCACACCAAGCCTTGAAGCAGGTACTTTTTCCTTCTTTTTTTTTTAAACCTCAATGTGTGGCGCAGCCTTAGTTCACAGAAGCCTGTATGTTTGAGTTTTTTTCACTAGCGGTTGAGGCTGGTTGGACAGGTTTGAGTCAAATTGTACTTTGGTCCATTGTTAATTGAGAAAATGTTTCAATAAAATATTCTTTTCTACAAAAAAAAAAAAAAGAGTATTAACCTACTCTTTTTCCCATAGCCATTCCCCTGGAAAAAATGAGAAGCAGAGATGTCCTAATAGGAGCAATAATGGCAATAAAGCTAAGTTTCAAAAAGAACCAGATGATGTCTTTTGGTCATACATGGCATCTTTTACAGAGGAGGCCCCAGTAAGTCTATTTTTTTCACCAAATGCATGTTGCTTCTTGGGGCTTGTCTCTCCCATGCCGGAGCCAGGCTCTTACCTCGGAAGTAGACGGACACGCAGGGTCTGGGTGGGGGGTGGAGGGGCGGGTTAATCGTGGCCGAATCCAAGACCAGCCGCAGCATATCCTCCCCCTACTTCCTTCCTTCCCTCTGCAGCAGATCCTCCTTCTTGGAGCACCGAGGGCCAACGTTCTCCCAGGGCTCACGAGGAGAGGAGAGCCCTAGGCCTGTTGCTTAGTGGTAGAAGTGATGTCACAAAGGTGGCCGGTTCTTGGTTCTGGGCAGGAATGGAGGGGAATGATAGGAGGAAGTCAGAAGGAGTAGGAAGCAAGTGGCTTGAGGTGACTAGGCCTGCACAAACAAAATAATTTCGCTGCTTTGCGTTTCCTCTTTCTTTCTCTTTCTCTCTTATTCTCACGGTCCCTCTGATTTCATGATCAGGTATAAGGGTAGTGTTTCCTCATCACATACATAAGCAAGTTATCTGGAGTGAATCATTGCCAAAGTCTCACAATTTAGATAAAAAAATAAGAGAAGTGAGATGATGTGAGGAAAGGAATAGGGAAATCAAAGAGCCTTTCAAGGACAATTCAGAAGAAGTCTTTGTAGGGGCGCCTGGGTGGCTTAGTCGTTGGGTGTCTGCCTTGGCTCGGGTCGTGATCCCAGCGTCCTGGGATCGAGCCCCGCATTGGGCTCCCTGCTCGGTAGGAGGCCTGCTTCTCCTGCTACCATTCCCTCTGCTTGTGTTCCCTCTCTTGCTGTGTTTCTCTCTGTCAGATAAATAAAATCTTAAAATAAAAAAAAAAAAGAAGCCTTTGCATAAGCAAACATGTAGGCCTCCTTTTTTTTTTTTTTTTAAGATTTATTTATTTGAGAGAGAGAGTGCAGGGGATTGGAGCAGAGGAAGAAAGAGAGTCTTAAGCAAACTTCATGCTGAGCATGGAGCCTGACACAGGGCTTGATCTCATGACCCTGAGATTACGACCTGAGCTGAAATCAGGAGTTGGACACTTAAACTACTGAGCTCCCCAGGCCCCCCAGAGCCCCTTTTTCCTAAAGGAGGCCTAAGTCCA
The DNA here is from genome assembly GCA_028646535.1 of Procyon lotor. Classification (NCBI taxonomy): domain Eukaryota; kingdom Metazoa; phylum Chordata; class Mammalia; order Carnivora; family Procyonidae; genus Procyon; species Procyon lotor. Next base: position 3,976 of record JAQQSY010005212.1, on the reverse strand, counting down.
GATATGAGTCTGTCTTTAACAAAAGGAAATGAGTTTCTTAATTAATGAGCTTTTATGCCAGCTAATTTTAAGGTTAAAAAGAACTCAAGGTCAATACAATTTTGCTGTGACATCTTGAGAGCTCTTATAGCTCATCATGAGGATGGAGCTGGGTCATTTGCTTTTTGTCTCATCTACAGTAAGATTTTTTCTGCTTCAGGTTTGAATATTGTATAAGTTACATCTTATGCAATAGCAGGAAGATAAATGATGTTTTAAAAATGTATATTAGTTGATGAATCACCTGAAAAGTAAGCTTACTATGCTGCCTTTTTTTTTAGATTTTATTTGAGAGAGAGAGAGAGCACAAGCAGAGTGAGGGGCAGAGGGAGAAGCAGACTCCCCACTGAGCAGGGAGCCTGATGCAAGGTCTGATGCAGGGCCCGAACCTACACATGGGTTTTCTGACTGTGCAAGGTGGGGTGATTGGTGCCCCTAACCCCCGTGTTGTTCAAGGCTCAACTGTACTCTAATTCCATATCCTTTCTTTCTTTTTTGCTTTAAAGATTTATTTTAGAGAAAGAGTGCACAAGCATGTGTGAGTGCTGGGAGGGGCAGAGGGAGAGAATCTTCAAGCCCCCAACCTGGGGCTCCATCTCACCACCCTCGAGATCCCAATGTGAGCTGAAACCAAGAGTTGGATACTTAACCAACTGAGCCAAATGGGTGCCCTCATACCTTTTGTATAGAACTTTAAGTTAAGATTTGCTTTGTTTTTTCATTTGCTTGCATATCTTGGAAGTCTGACCAAGTCTTCCAACATCCTCCAGTAGCTCTGTGATACTCCTGGGTTTTTTTTTTTAAGTTTATTTATTTATTTAGTAATCTCTACACCCAACATGGGGCTCAACTTATGACCCCAAGATCAAGAGTTGCACGCTCTTCTGACTGAGCCAGCCAGGGCCCCTTACCATGTGTTTGGTGTCACCACTGAGTTTTTAGCCATCCTAGTGGATGTGAGGTGGTAAAGATTTCTTTTTCATCTTTTTTTTTTTTTAAAGATTTTATTTATTTGACAGAGAGAAACACAGCTGGAGAGGGAACACAAGCAGAGGGAATGGTAGTGGGAGAAGCAGGCTCCCTGCTGAGCAAAGAGCCCGATGCGGGGCTCGATCCCAGGACCCTGGGATCATGACCTGAGCCGAAGGCAGACGCTTAACGACTGAGCCACCCAGGCACCCCTGTTTTTCATCTTGCACCATGTCTCTTCCCTTGGTGTCCTGCTATCTGTCAACCAATCCATCAGTCATCAATCAGTCAATACAGAAACTACCCCCTATATCCTGGGCTATGTTCTCTGAGGGATACAAAGAAGGTTAAGGCCCCTGACTTTGAGGATCCACTCTTTACCAGATACAGGAAAGTTAAAACAAAGCAATCTATAGTCAGCACCGAAATTCTTACTGGGGCGTCTAGGGCCCTGCAGGCTCTGGCATATGTCTCTTTCTCAGCTTCATTTCTTTCAACTTGCTGACCCACCGTTTCCTAGTTACACTATTCTCACCTTTTTAAAAGAACGTTATCAAGCTCCCTTCTGCCTCTCAGAGCCTTGCCCTCCAATTCCTTCTCCTAGAGATCTTCTCTCCCAGGGTCTACTATGTTACTCCTTTCTCCTCTTAGTTTCAGTTTCAATGTCACCTTCACAGGAACACCTACCCCATCACCCAAGCCAAGGCTGGCTCATTGTTCTTTATGTTCATCACCTTGCCCTTTCACTAATCACAGTAGGTATGGTGGGGAGTGGAGTTGTGAGGGGTCAGATGCTTAGGTTCTGGAGCTAGACTGGTTTCTAGTTCTGCCATTGATACTTACCGGCTAGGTAACCTTGGGCAAAATACTTTACCTCTCTGGATAGGACTATAATAAAACCCAGCATATAAACCCATTCAGAGGACTAAATGAAGTAGGTCATTATGTCACTTAGAACTTGTTTGGCATTTTCTAAATGCTAGCCCTTATTTTCATGTTTAAAAATTAAACAATTATTTATGTAGATTAAAAAGAAGCAAGCCTCGTCAGTGCTGTATCCTCAGCATCTAGCACAGTACTTACGGCATAGTAGATGCCATAAGATATATTTGTGAATGAATGAATGAATGAATGAATGAATGAATCCAAGTGTATCCTCCAGGATATCAGATGAAGGAAAGGCATTTTAGAGAGGAGATGGCCAACTCTAATCAATTTGTAGTGACAGCCTAGATAGAGTCTCGTGTGGAGAAAATGATTTTGAATTTGCATCTGGGGTCACAGTGGACTGTGTAATCATGTCTGCCAAGGCACTGGAAAAACCCCTGCAAAGCAAGCACTAAGGGTTTGACATCTCTGTCAATGTTTGACATCTATAGAGAAGACTCACTATCCTGTTAGAAGCAGTCCAAAATCGTGAAATGATTACAGTTTGCCTCCTTTCTCTCTCTTGCCTCCCCACTCCCTGACCTTCCATCTTTCTTCTGGGCACTGGGCGCTCTGTGTTGCATTGCACAGGCCCTCTGAAGTACTATGTTTGTTTCTTTGGGCTCATCTCTGAACCTGCTTCCATCAGCATTATTTCAGTTCTCTCACTCCTGCCCTGAGAGGCAACCAAAATGAGTTGAACCAATCCACTGATCACCCTAGAATGACTGGACTTGACTCTTGATTTTGTTTTCCACCCCAGGAACACCTACAGTTACATCTAGTTTGGGGGTAGGGTGTGTGTGCATGTTTGTGGTACAGGGCTGGTAATGAATCAAATGCCTGGGGGACCAAGGACGCCTAGTGAAGGTGGCCAGTGTAAGGGGATAGGCAGCCCCCATGCCTGCCACGCTGGAAGGGGAGTCCTGTGCTGCCACAGCCTCCAACTGCTTCTTTAAGATTTTATTTATCTATTTGACAGAGAGGAGAGAGATTACAAGTAGGAAGAGAGGCAGGCAGAGAGAGAGGAAGAAGCAGGCTCCCTGCTGAGCAGAGAGCCCGATGCGGGGCTCCATCCCAGGACCCTGAGATCATGACCTGAGCCGAAGGCAGAGGCTTTAACCCACTGAGCCACCCAGGCACCCCACACCACTTCCAATTTCTTAAGAGAGTCTAGAAATCTGGATTTTTACATGAAATCACCCCAGTTTAAAAATGTTTGCACTTAGGGGAACCTGGGTGGCTCAGTCAGTTAAGTGCCCAACTCTTGATTTCGCCTCAGGTCATGCCCTCGGGGTCATGCGATCAAGCCCTGCCTGGGCTCTGTGCCCAGCTGAGAGTCTGCTTAAGATTCTTTCTCCCTACAAATAATCCTAAAATTTATATGGAACCAGCAAAGACCCCAAATAGCCAGAGAAATGTTGAAAAAGAAAACAAAAGTTGGTGGCACCACAGTTCCAGACTTCAAACTCTATTACAAAGCTGTAATCATCAAGACAGTGTAGTCCTGGCACAAAAATAGACACATAAATCAATGGTGCAGAACAGAGAGCCCAGAAAGGGACCCTCAACTCTATGGTCAACTAATCTTTGACAAAGCAGGAAAGAATGTCCAATAGAAAAAAAGACAGTCTCTTCAACAAATGGTGTTGGGAAAATTGGACAGCCATGTGCAGAAGAATGAAACTGGACCATTTCCTTACACCACACACAAAAATAGACTCAAAATGGATGAAAGACTTCAATGTGAGACAGGAATCCATCAAAATTCTTGAGGAGAACACAGGCAGCAACCATTTCGACCTCAGCTGCAGCAACTTCTTCCCTAGAAACATCGCCAAAGGCAAGGGAAGCAAGGGCAAAAATGAACTATTGGGACTTCATCAAGATCAAAAGCTTTTGCATAGCAAAGGAAACAGTCAACAAAACCAAAAGACAACTGAACGAGATGGGAGAAGATAATTGCAAATGACGTATCAGATAAAGGGCTAGTATCCAAAATCTATAAAAAACTTATTGGTGGCTCAGTGACCTTCGGCTC
>JAQQSY010005211.1:0-11807 GCA_028646535.1 Procyon lotor | reverse complement strand
CAGGTCTTTCAATTGACACACTGATAAAAACAAAGTATCCCAAATTCTCGGCCCTTGGGTAATGGGTGGGAAGGCCACTATTCACTGTTTACTGCTGGGCAAGCAGGAGATTTCACATGTGACTTGAGAAGGGGAAGGGGAATGGAGAAGGTCCTTTTGGTTTCCACAATCCGTAGGAAAAGGTGGCCCCCATGGGTACGGCAGACAATAAACCGAAGCTGTGGCCTCAGGAACTGCTGGGCCAGGCCCAGTGACAAGTCTAGTCTAGTGACCAGTCTCGGCTCCAAGTCATATGGGATTTAGGTAATCTCGAAGGGGGTTCCTTCCCCCAGTTCAGCCTTCTCAGGAAGTCTAAACTGGAGTTAACCAGAACTCAATCTAGGTGGAAGGCAAAGCAAATACTAATACAAACTCACTTCATGGTCACAGTCTTGTCCTGGGATGTCCAAATAAGAACAGCTCTCTACCTGGGGCACCTCTGAGGACACCGTGAGAGGGGCCAAAAGAACCACAGCTCCATGAACAAAGGCTGAGGTTGACTAAGATCTGGAAAGCTTTAAGTCCAGCAAATTCTCAAGGTCATGTAGCAGTCAGAGACAGAAACTCCTGCTCTGTCTTTCACTGTCCAACACCATCACAGGGAAAGATGGCAGCAGACCAGAGAGAGCGACTTGTGACCATCTCTATCCCGAGTGAAGACAAGAAACAGCGACAACAGCACAATGAGTTCATCTTACCGCATTCTCCTCACAAAGAGAGGGCTCCTCCAGGGCTGCCCTGGACTCCAACGGCCCCTCAGGGAGAGCGCCTAGGGCATGGTGGGCGCTCAAGTGTCTGTGCTAGTCACCTAGATGTCATCTCCTATGTCTTGGCGTATGTTGCAGAGACTCAGGGAACATGAGGACCTGGGGAAATGTCACCCTGCTGCTCCCGCCCAGAAAGCCTGTTGCTCCAAGTGACATAAGAAGTGAGTACAAAAGCGCTTTCCTGAACTCCCAAATCCTACCCACGTTGTCCTTATCAATAGCCAAGTCTGGTGGTCAGCTTAGACAAGCACTTTGCAAGCACTTCACCGGAACCCCAGATTCCACTAGACCCCAGTCCAGGCTGCACCCCGAGATGTGCTGATGTGTGGCTGAAGGAGGAGTGCAGCCTGGCGATCTTAACCCTCCCGGCCTCTCCTCGACCACACGCTCCTCCCCGCGGAACATCCGGATGGAGTTATTTGGGCTGAAGAAAAGCCAAATTAAGCAACATCTCCATAAAAACTATCAGCTGTTTGCTGCAGTCTTCCAGCCTTAAAAAATCTACAGATGGCAGCTTCTCTAAAGAAATACTCAGAAAAATGTTTAGATAGGAAGAGGCTCAAAGGATAATCTATAATTTAACATCTGGCAACAAATCTGAACTTCTAGCTGATTTCAAATTTGATTTTTTTTTGTTACTCTTATCTCTTCATCCAAGATAACCTGGTAAGAGAGGGCTGCATCGAGGGGCTCCCACAATGCCAACAAGATCTAGGAAGCCATCCAGCCATCACAAGCACCTTTGGTTTTTTGTGTTTCCCCCAACCCCCCAACACAGGTAAGCTTATCTGCCCTCTGTAATCCACAACCAACACTTCGAGCTTCCAAACCTCAACGCAAGACATCACCCAAGTTACAGACTTAAGGCTACCAAGACTGATGCTTCTTTTACCAGGCTTACTGCGACACGATGGAAGGCTTTACAAAGAACAGACTAAACGTGACTGGAGAGGAGAACAGTTGTAAATGAGAACACCTATGTTTACACTCCCTCCAGCCAACACAGGGCACACCTTCAGACTTAGTGAGGTGGTTTTCCTCTTAAAGGAAGTGATTTTGACCACAGTGTGCCCCAAGCTTTGAGGGAGGAGCTAAGAATTTGTAAAATAAACTACCAGGGGGTCAAAAAATTAACCAAGTGCCAAAATCCAAGGGCACGAAAACCATAGATTGGATAAGCCGGATGAGCAGCCTGATTTACAGCTTTGACCGGCAGAAAGGAGAAGATTATGAAGGGACATGTTTTAAAAGGTTGGGGGGGGGTTTAGGGAGGTTGCTGAGTTGCAAGGTTCAACACAGAGATCCACCTGGGAGAGGGCGGGGCTCAGGAGGTCTGAGCGCGAGGGCGGGGCACCATGAGAGGGAGGCTACTCACAGATGTTGAGGCTGGGCCTCACCAAGTAGAGGACACGAGAAATGTCCTCCTGTTTCCTCTTAATATTCTCTTATGTAGAGACACTCACTCTGTGCATAGGGCTCCCTCGGGTCTTTGTTTTATTTCCCCCCTTTTCCTTTTCTTTTTTTAAAAAATTTCCTTAAAGTTTATAATTTAAAATAAACATCCTTAACTTATTTGAGATATGTGATTGCTTTCTCAGGATAAAGAACTGCTTAGATCTTGCTTAAAGAGATTCGAAACCCTTTTAACATATCTGACAGCAGAGAAGGCAGGAACTTTTCCTATTTGTGCAGTTATATGTACATATGTGTGAGTATATATGTATATATATTTGTATATATAATGTCTGTTTTAACACATAACATTCCATACTTCTGATAATCAAGTTTGCATTCAAGATGACATTTCACACCTCGGAAAAAAGGAAGTAAGCTAGCTTCCATGATGGTTTCTGTCCTACAATAAAGCCAAGGATGACAGTTGGTGAAACAGAGTCATTATTGCCAAATCTATGAAGAGCATGGGAGTAACGACTGGAACGCATGGTCCTTGCACTTTTAGTTTTCTTTTTGTTTATAAGTGGAATCATGACTTTTAAGAGAACCGTGCTTTGGCTCTGAATTTCCTTTCCAAATTTTAGTGAGGGAATTAGAAGAAGAAGCCATTTCAAAGCTAAAGACTGAGATAAAATTACCCTGCCCAGAGATTGGCTAGTACAATGGATAAAATCTTTATCCCAAACAAAAATCGTAAGTTACAAATAGAAAAGTTGTTTTTTTTTTTTTAAATAGGAAATATTCAGAGATTCCTGCTATGGTAGGATTAGCCCTTTTCTGTGTGGAAGAAAGGGTGTTTATTTTTGGATGGCTTATGGACAGCGTATTTGAACCACCTCTCCAGGGGAGAGGGAGCCCTCTTGGTGAAGACTGCTCCCACCATGGGGGAGGAAAGGGCGGGGGTGTGTGAAGATGAAGATGGTAGGCAGAGACACAAGTATTTATAGTTCTGTAAACTCTAAAGAGGAAAAAGAACACCCTTTATTACAACTGGGGTTAAAAAAAGCCCCCTATCTAAAATGGAAAATTCCCATCTGCTCTAGACAGAAGGAAATAAACATCAACAGGAGCTCAATAGAAACCACTCCTAAAGTCCAGTTTTGATGCAACAGCTCTCAGCTGTGTCTTCTGAAACAGTATGTCCCCAGATCGGGTTAGCTGTCCATCCAGAACCAGTCTTGGTTGACCAATGGGATCAATTGTTTTGGTTGGTTCTTGGTATTTGTAGGTTCTCCTAAAGGACAGGGGGCCAGAGTGGGGTTTTAGACTGGCAGATGAGTCCCTGAAAAATTCATTCTGACGATGTCCTATTGCACTCCACGTGCTTCTATCCGATAGACACTTGGTCTCTACCTACCGAGCCCACGGGCTTATCGCTCACTCACACGTTCCTACTTTTTCCTCCTCTAACAACTGCAGTGCTTTCAACAAGAGGAAAACAATAATAAAAATAGTAATAATTAAAAAGGTAATCTACATTATTCACTTCCTTTTGGTATATTACAGTGGTATTTTCTGTACATGGCCCAGAACTAAGTTCCCTATGTACATAGAGACATGGGGGAAAAGCATCGACCTTGGAAGTCTTAGCCTTATGCCCTGAAAGACAAGGTTCCTTTCTTCATTTGAGAGTGTTTCACCACTCTGCTGTTCGGAAGGAGCAACGTTCTGTAAACCTGGGGGGTTGGGGAGAGGGCGGGGGGCCAGGATAGCGGGGACATTTCCTTCTGTCTCCTCCCACAGTCTGTGTGTTCACCGAGGCCGTCAGCAGCTGCTGTTTTTGAATTCACCATTCTCCGTGATGGAAAGCTTGGTGGGGTTGGTGGGGGAGAGGCCATTGCGGACCTGCATGCTGTACCGCTCCTTCACCTGCGTCAGCGCGCTCATCAGTCGGGTGTTGGCCGAATCCAGCGACACGATCCGCTTTTCCTGCAACACACCAGTCGGGGCTTTATTCAGGTCACGCGCAGGAAACCCCATGGTAACGCACCACTGAAGGACTGTTCTAGTGCTTTCTACCAACAGCAGTACACACGATGCTTCCCAGACAAATGGAACGTCTCTGCCTCTTTCTGCACCCTACTCAGGCTCGGCTTCCCTGAGCCCAATGGGTCTGTGTTTCTCTTCTCTCTTTTTTCCTTTCAGCACAGCAGGACTGGTTATTAACAACCCCTTGGGACGCGAGGATGATGTGAATGAGACACCAGGTGTTACTTCTGACTGTGCAACAGGGGTGTCAAGCTGCCTTATGGTATTAAGTGGGTCAAAATTAAAACATAGAAATCAGGTGGCAAAGAAAGAAGCACCAGAGGTTTCATTTCACAGAGGAGAAGTGCATGTGCCCTATGGGTTCTTGGCCCCTCAAGAGGGCACATCAGTCACATTTGGAGAGAATTCACACTGTGCTCAAAATTACAACAATACATGGTGGCAGTTTCTAGTCACCAACAAAGTGAGGATGCAACAGCAAGAGGGGAAAAAGCAGCCAGAAGCTCAGACCAAGGGGTCATTTGAATATGGGAAGGGAGATGTGGCCAAAGGGGGATGCCATAAACATAACACATGGAAACAAACAGAGAACACAAGCTCCTCAACTCATTCCAGCTCAAAGTTACTCCAGGAAAGCTACCCAATATGGAGATTGCTTTCATTTTACTTTTGAGTCTCTGGGGGGAATAAAAATGCTTTAGGACCAATATTTTGGAACCAAAGATCACTGATGCACACATGTGAAAAAAAAAAATTGAGAGAAAAAGCACCCCCCCCCCCAAAATATAGCAATTTAAAGGAAAGTAGGCTCATCCAAGTTTAAGAAAAAAAATCATCTCACCAAACTATTATCAGTCTCAAAGATCAGGAGAGAGACCCTAATCTTAGTTTCAGCAGGTAGGGAGATTATTCCAGAACTTTTCCAACACGAAGTTGTCACTTTTCAGAAAAGAGGCTAACATTGAGAGGGGTCATCTTCACTTATGTCCATGAATTAACAAGAAAAAAACATGTGAGGAACAACCCCCAAAGCCAAAAGGAGCTTTCCTCCCCTGGAGCGTCTGACTTTACCCCAGGAAAAGTGTGGTAAAGCGGGTCACAGTGAGGTGCAGAGAGGACAGGAAGGGCTGAGGGCTGGATGCTGCTCATTGCTGGCAGGCAGCAGCCCCCCAGGGCCATGTCGGGGTGTTCCCAGTGCCACGCCGCCAGGAGGGGGGACGGCTGCCCTCCGCTGCCCTCCACTGCCCTGGGGGATGCTAGAGGCAAAAGCATTATGGACAGCAGCATCAGGTAATGCTCCCCTTTAATCTCCTACTCGGGGGTGGGGCAGGACAGCTGGGCTAGAGGTTTCAAAAGTATGAAAAAAACCCCGTCATTAGCATTAAAAAAATGTCCTCCTTTTCTCTGATGGAGGTCTTAGGTAGTAAGATACATAAAGTCAGCATTATCAGGTGAGCATTCATCTAATATAAGATGCTTTTTATTTTGGGAGGGTAACTCATGTTAGGGGTAGGCAAAACTCAATGAAAGAAAGATCTGTGAGGCTTAAAAAAATGTAATTCAAAAAATCATAGCCAATGGAGTTTATTGGGACAACAACTGGATAACAATCTTTAAAAAGCCAGTAGGTAAGGACTGGCCCGTGGTTACTAGGAAACAAGAAGTGGGAGCCAAATACGATGTTTCCCCCTCTGGTTAAGAATGGTCTCTGAACAGAATAACTGGTAATATCCTGAAATGATTAAAAAAGAAAATTTCAGGATTAGTATAAATTATAAGGCCCCAATATGAAGGAAAGTAGGATTCTTCAGGTTTACCCCCCAAAATTTTTTAAGGCATTTATAAATAATTATTTGATTCTTAAAGGGTCAAAAAAAGGGGCAAAGAATGATTGCAATTATTTATTTACTACAAGAGTTACAGCTGAAGCCAAATCACCCCCTCTGCTGAACAGCTGCAAGTTTCCAAGTGGACAAATCCCTTTTTGTAATTCCCCCCACTGCCGACGTCTCAAAATGAAACAAAAAGTAAAAGAAAAATAATCAAATGGCGACTTTTGAAAGTCAAGTTCAGTTGGCAAAAGATGCTGACATTTTGATTCTGCCTGGGTTGAAAGGCAAAGCAATTCACGCCTGACAGGAAGGATTTCCAGTGTGGGGCGTGCAGGAGCTGGAATGTGTAGGAGGCCAGTGTCCTGGGCCAGGGCTGGGGACTGCTCAGCTAGAGAACGGACCAGGTTTACTTGCCTGTTTGAATAATCTCATCTCCATTTATGACCTGTAATTTAACACAGCGGAGATATCACTCGCAACAGTAACTAGGCAGCTGCTTGCTTCTCAGAGGAGGAAGCCCTTCTCTGTTCTCCATCTGAGTCACATGGAGGGATCCTGGGGGGTGAAAGTGGCACAGTCCCTGGTCTGATGCTTCAGAAACGGTCCCCTAAGTTCCACCACCAGGACCCCCGTGGTCTACAAGGTCTAAGACAGCTGGTTCTCCCCTGGCCAGTGGAACGCTCACCTCCTTGCGGTGCCAGTTAGAAGGTGGCTGGCCCAGGCCAGGCCTGACGGCATAAACTCCAGGAGACAGGCAGGCCGACCTCGGCAACAAGCCTTGCCCAGAGGGGAGGCAGGACTGCCCATAGAGACGAAAGCCAGCTCACTGGGCACCAGGCCTTCAGTGCTTTGGGAAATGTTGAGCTCAGCTCGAATGTGAGGAAAGTAATGGTATTCACTTCAGAAATATTTTCCACTACCAGTGGCACCAAGGAAGATGCCGGGGACCTAGAAGTAGGGCTACCTCACTGGGAAGTCTTCACCCCACACATGTGTGTGTTCTATTAAATGATGCCAGAAGGGCTGCTCGGCTCCATCAGACACTTATGATGTAAGATTTATCCCGACAGAGGAGAAGGTCTGATATAAGAAGTCATTCATTACAAAGGTTGCCCAAAGATGTTCAAAGTCTTTTGCTATAATAAGACTTCAATGTATCAGTAAGACAACAGCTGGAATTGGAGGTTGTAATTTTTTTTTAATTAGCTTTAGTGTTTATGATTTGTGCTATCCATGGTACACTGTTTTTCAAAATGTGGTCCAGTGAATTCTCCAAGTATTCTTCAGGGGTCCGTGGTGGGCCTCTGATAGAAAGCTCACTGTACAGTAATGCCCGTGTTTGACAAAGTAATTTACTATATTTAGCCAATCTCCGTGTGCTTTCATCCACGAGCCGAAAGTGGTCCTTGGTGGTGGTGCTCAGTACGAGCAGTTGGAAAGTGATCTATGGAGGGTCCCTCTGGTTTGACCAAAATAGTCCATGGAATCAAAGCATTCAAAAACCACTGCCTTGAGGTATGGACCCAAAATATCTAGTTTAGTCAGACCACAAGCTGACGCTGACTCATGTTTTGAGGATCACATTTCACCCGTCATCCCTGAACAGTAACACCCTCTTGGTTAACTGAGGGAAGGTTCTTACTTTCCAGAGCTTTTGAGGCCTGATCGATCCTACCCCATCCTTGTGTTCACCGTCCATGCTTGATTCCTGTTTCACACCCAGTCATCTTCCCTCAATGTCAAAATAGGGGACGGGAGCGGGTAGAAATTGTCAGAAGCTAATGGGGCTGTCCTGAGAGGCAGCCGAGAAGAGGGAAATGCTCTGTGCACAGAACCACGACTGTGACACACCCAAGCTTTCTCTGCTTAGGACTGGCACACTTTCCAACCAGCTGGAGTTGGGAAAATGGTCTGTTTTATCTCATCAGACCCAAAATCTCTCCTGGTGTGATTATCAATAGGACTCTTCTTGCATTATTTTGTCACACTGAAAATCCTTCAGTGAAAACTTATTAACAGTGGTTTTCCTAAAAAATACAGAAAGCTTTCTGTATCCAGGTTGTTTCTCTGAAGGCTCTGGGATGAATTTTTATGGTATGTATGGCAAAAGGGCCTTGTCTCTACCAATCCTCCCTCACCCACCTTGCGGACACTCAGAAAGGTTTAAAAAAAGGACTAAGTCAGATAATTACAGCAGACCTTTCTTCTGATTCTTCCGAGGTCCAAATATCCAGAAACTACAGAGTCCAAAATATTCCAGGAGCTATGCTGATGAGAGCGTCACAGCTCACACCGGCCTACAAGCTGGGGGTGTCTGCGGAGCATGGGGCCCGGGAAGCCTCCTTCCCTGACTCTGCTTTCAGCCTCCTTCCCAACTCCTTTGAAAAACAAACCTCATCCCACATTAAACCAGACAGGGGGCAGTTAAGTGCATGCTTACTAGTCCCAGGGGCTCTGACATAGATGGTCCCCTATGCAGAGATGAGAGAGAACATGAAGTCCTTGCTCCCATTTTTATTCCATAGCTTGGGAATATGATAAGGTCTTGAGGGATGACAAATGCAAACCCATGTGGGCTGGTTGTCTCCAAGAAGGGGATATATTTGGTGGCTACACCAGCCACTATCAAAACTGCACCTGCCTTTCGTTATTTTTCACTCTAAGCAATACAACCATATTTTGCAATGATAAAATGAAACCAAAGCAGCAAGGTTTCGTGCCTCCTGGATTTGGCTCTCGTCATTGATGTGCCCTGTGAGGTGCTCTTGGCGGTCATCGTGCCTTCAGTGTCATAGGTACAAGCTAGAGTGAGCAGAGGCCCAGGTTCTGATTTTATGAAGACTAAGAGGCTCCCTAAGCACAGCGCCAGCAAAGGAGGGCAGTCAAGCAAATCCCAAGCATCACTGCCAAACCCTGCACCGAAAGAATAGCAAGGAAAGGTACCTGCCACAACCCTGTCTTTCCCCTACGGTTCCACTCGTATGTGGGGCTAGAGGTCGATGGCACAGTGGACGTGACTGACAAAACCGTGAACATCACAGCCAAGCGACGGTCAGTGGAGGTCACAAGCCAGACACATGCGGTGTGCTCTTCACAGTTACTCCCTCAGAGAATGCCCTCCTTTCCATGAGGAAAGAAGGAAACCCCATCATGCAGTAGGTTGAGATTTGTCAAGCAACTGCCCTAAGCACGCTAATACTTTGCTGGGGTAACAGACTTGTCACCAGTCAAAGAAAGGAAAAGTAATACAGGCCACATGGAAACTCTTTTAATCTGCAAAAGGTAATGCTGAGAACTTCCCAGTGACCCATCTTTGCAGTACATGCCTTGGCATTTCCAAAGGGTCGGAAATCAGGAAATTTAACAGTCATTATAAACAAGTGCTTTCTACTAGATTCAAGGCCTGCTCACCTGTGCATCAATTATTTTTTGCTTTGCATCAATAACTGCTTGCATCTCAGCATGATCCTTCTTCAGTTCCTCTTCCACAGCCATCAGCCTAGAACGTGGTGACAAGCAGACATCGAGAATGTCAAAGAGAGCCCCTGAGGTAGGGGACAAGAAACCCAAACTTGGCAGAGTCCAGATTTCCACTCCTCCCCAGTGAGCGGGCCCTAATCATTCTTCCCTTCTTCTCTCCCACCTTGAAAGGAGACACCCAAGGCGGACCTCTCTGCCAGTGACCAGATCCCACGCATTTTCATCTCCTCTGGGACAGGGTCCCCAAATCATTTCCTCCCTCTCTTCTGTCAGATCCTTCCCCCAGCTGAGCTTATTCCATCGCAAACTCTTAAGCCAATCAGAAACAAACTACCCCCTCTTACTCTCCCCTGTGACAGCTGTCCCTTCTCCTTTTGCACAGCGGAGGTTCTCAGAGTACGCTACACTTAGTAGGCCTACTTTCTCTCTCGGGCGCCACTTGCATCTTAACACGGACTTCCAACTCCTTGAAACAGCTCGAAGATGGCTAATTCCCTCCATATTTCTGAAACAACAAACCTTTTCTGTCTTCATTTTGCTTAACCCCTCATTAGCATATGACAAGAGCAAGCACAGTGGTTATGAGCCTGGGCTCTGGAGCCTGACTCCCAGGCTTCAAGACCCGGCTGCCTCGCCAAGTGACCTCGGGCAGGTGACTTGATGGCTTTGGAGCCCGTTACTTTATTTGTAAAATGAGAATAATGCCTGCCTCAGAGGCTGGCATCAAACACATCTTCGTTAACAGATCAAACCAATTACTATTTGTAAAATGCTTAACAAAATGCCTGGCCCACGGTGAGTGCTGCTTAAGTGTTTGGTACAACTGAGCCCCTCCCGTAGACTCCCTGGACATCTTGGCCCTCTCTGTCTCTTAGTTCTCTGGCCCTAAAGATACCCAGTGATGCTCCCCTTCCTCGTCTCTAGACTCACGAAGACCTAAGTGACTCTCGGACATTGGATACTAACACTTTTCAAGTGAGTCGCTGTTTTCATTTTTTCTGATTCTTACAATGAAAGACTACCTTGTCTTCAAAGGAAGGGTGGGAAGGCCTCACATTTAGAAAATGTTAAGAGATACGGTTCTGCATCATATCCGTAGGGAGTCCCACCGAGCATATGTAGAACCGAAGTGGCCTTGGCTGCCCCGACTTCAGGGTTCTTCGGCTCATCCTCCCATCTCTTTGTGCCCCTAACTGGCCCACACCCACCACCAGCGGGTGGTCCGACCTGCTGATGATGCTCTTCATCTGGCTGTCCTTCTCCTCCTGCTGTCTGCGCAGCCGCTCCTCGCTGTCCTCCAGCCTGGCCTTGTACTCCAGCAGCAGCTTCTGCATCTGCTGCTCCTGCACCAGCAAGCGGCGTTCATACTCCTCCAGCCGCCGGCTGGACACTCGCAGGCGCTCCTTCAGCTTCGTGATTTCCTGCTCGTACTAGAGCAGAAGAGAGGCATCAAAAACATGCCGGGGGGCGGGGGCGGAGGGGGGAACTGGAGTCATGGTGGTTTTCGAAATCGAGGTGGTTGGATGCTGTCTGAGCTGCCATTCCATGGGCTGCTAATATTCTTAGAAGTGACCAGAAGCCATGAGTGGTAAAGGAGCTCTGTCCTGTCGCCCCCTAAAATCACATTTTTAATCTGAACTTGGCATTTCCAATCTATATATTTATGTATCTCTTTCCATATTAACTACCAGTTGCTGCAAACTACATCCAATCTGTATCAAATGCGGGCTGGGAAACAAAAAAAGATCAATTACTCAGAGGTCTCTCACATCACTTAAAATGAGCCAAAAGCCAGTTGTCTACCAGGGAAAAGATTTCTGTATCATCACCTGTACCGGAGGACCTCTGATACATCCCGGCTCATCAGACTCTCATTCCTTCATTCTACTAGAATCAGCCCTTTAGAGAACAAGCCACATTTCTATAGTGTTACGCTACTAAATCAACAGACAGAATCTGATGGCAAAGTAAGCTACTGTGGCATTCTCCACAACTACACATGTGCAAAATATTCAGGTCACAAGCAGTAAGCAAAAGGTCTACATGTCCCTGGGTTACACAGCCATTTCCTCAGCTGAGCAGTCAACCATCAAGTCAGACCTTTTCTCTCATTCTTACCATCACTGAAATTTCACTGGTAATTGGACCACTGGACTAATGAACAATTTTAAGGACTTGTAATGCATAGAAATTTCTATTAGGAATGGTGTATTCTTACACAAGTAGATATTCTCATTCCTCACCC
>JAQQSY010005209.1:0-11810 GCA_028646535.1 Procyon lotor | reverse complement strand
CCGTGCACAACAGACTCTCCAAGCACCGTGCACAACAGACTCAACACCGTGCACAACAGTCTCAATACCGTGCACAACAGACTCAACACCGTGCACAACAGACTCTCCGAACACCGTGCACAACAGACTCTCCGAACACCGTGCACAACAGACTCAACACTGTGCACAACAGTCTCAATACCATGCACAACAGACTCTCCGAGTACATGCTCAACAGACTCAACACTATGCACAACAGTCTCAATACCATGCACAACAGACTCTCCGTGCACAACAGACTCTCCGAGCACCGTGCACAACAGACTCAACACCGTGCACAACAGACTCTCTGAGCACCGCGCACAACAGACTCAACACTGTGCACAACAGTCTCAATACCATGCACAACAGACTCTCCATGCACAACAGACTCTCTGAGCACCGTGCACAACAGACTCAACACTGTGCACAACAGACTCTCCGAACACTGCGCACAACAGACTCAATACCGTGCACAACAGTCTCAATACCATGCACAACAGATTCTCCATGCACAACAGACTCTCCGAGCACCGTGCACAACAGACTCAACACCGTGCACAACAGACTCTCTGAGCACCATGCACAACAGACTCAACATTGTGCACAAGTCTCAATACCATGCACAACAGACTCTCCGTGCACAACAGACTCTCTGAGCACCGTGCACAACAGACTCAACACCGTGCACAACAGACTCTCCGTGCACAACAGACTCTCTGAGCACCGTGCACAACAGACTCAACACCGTGCACAACAGACTCTCCGAACACCGTGCACAACAGACTCAACACTGTGCACAACAGTCTCAATACCATGCACAACAGACTCTCTGAGCACCGTGCACAACAGACTCAACACCATGCACAACAGACTCTCTGAGCACCGTGCACAACAGACTCTCCAAGCACCGTGCACAACAGACTCTCCAAGCACTATGCACAACAGACTCTCCGAGCACCGTGCACAACAGACTCTCCGAGCACCGTGCACAACAGACTCAGCACTGTACACAACAGACTCTCCGAGCACCGTGCACAACAGACTCTCCGAGCACCGTGCACAACAGACTTTCCAAGCACTATGCACAACAGACTCTCCGAGCACCATGCACAACAGACTCTCCGAGCACCGTGCACAACAGACTCAGCACCGTGCACAACAGACTCTCTGAGCACCGTGCACAACAGACTCTCCTAGCACTGTGCACAATGGCCTTGGTTCCCCCTACAGAACAGAGGCAGCAGCATTCTGAGGGGACCAGATTCTGCTCTCCACACGCCCTCCACCCAGGCCACTGGGTCACGGTGGCAAGATGACCTCCGAGGGGTACAGGGGACGCAGATCAGGCATCAGATGCCCCCAGACATTGGTGAGCAGGGGTGTAGCACATCCAGGAGACCACATGTGCGCATGTGTGCTTACTAGACACTCACATGTGCTTACACAGCATCAGGGAGAGACGCGGGGACTGGAGGACGGTGTCAGGGGGAGGGACCGGGACGGAGACCCCCAACGCGGGGACTGGAGGATGGTGTCAGGGGGAGGGACCGGGACGGAGACCCCCGACGTGGGGACCCAGCGGTGTCGGGGAGAGACTGAAACAAAGATCCCCCCGACAGAAGGACCCAGAGGACAGTGGTGGACCGAGTGTGTGCTGTGACTGCAGGGACGGAGCGGAGCACAGGGTGGATTAGGCATCCAACCTGCAGAAGGTGCGCTCGGGGAAATCATGCCTCCAGACCTCAAGGACCTCACTGCACACCTCTCGGTGCCACCGGGGCCCATGTGGGTCTGCAATCAGCACATGCAGAGTCACACGGATGGAAACACAGAGGAGGCATTAACTGGAACAAAACCAGCCATGAACACAGTCACGAGAAACGGAGGAAACACCAGCCACACACGGGTTTGTGGACGTGCGTGGGGGTGAGGTGAGCAGGTGCCGGGCAGAGCGCAGTCCCGGGAGAAGGCTGCTGGCCTGGTGATGTCTGGGCTCGCCGGTGAGGGGCCTGGACCAGCCGTGACCTCGGGGAGCGAGGGCAGGATGACAGCGGGTCTGGGGCTCCCACCACTGGGGCTGTTGTCCAGTACGGCCGGCAGGACGTTGGGGACTCAGAAGGGAGCCCCCCTGCAGCCACCACCCCACCCTCACCCTGGATGGACCCAGCCACTCATGGGCAAGAGCACTGCCCGTTCTGGGAACAGGTGAATTTGACTTTGTTTCATGCCACCCGTGACCAGCTCTCACCAAGCCCCCACATGTCACCCCCCGTTCCCCGCTGCCCTCTCTCCCATCACCCCTCCCTCCCCACGTCCAACACCGATGTTCTCCTTTCAGAGGTCAGTCGTTCTAGAACTGGACCCCTTCTCTTGTTTCTCCTGCCTCAACGATAACTATTCCTCTACCACCTTCTGCTGAAGCTGCAAATATTTTCAACATTGTTACCAACCACCACCAACCACCAACCAGCCACCAACCAACCACCAACCAGCCAACAACCAACCACCAACCAGCCAACTACCAGCTAACCAACCACCAACCAGCCAACCACCAACCACAAACTAGCCACCAACCAGCCAACCACCAACCAGCCATCAATCACTAACTACACACAACAACCAGCCAACAACCAACCACCAACCAGCCAACTACCAGCTAACCAACCACCAACCAGTCAACAACCAACCACAAACTAGCCACCAACCAACCAACAACCAGCCAACAACCACCAACCACACAACAACCAGCCAACAACCAACCACCAACCAACCAGCCAACCACTATCAAACACTAACCAAACAACCACCCAGTCAACAACCAACAACCACCAACCACACAACCAGCCACCCACCTAACTACCAACCTGCCAACCAACTGATCAATAAGCACCAACCAACCACCAACCAACCAACCACCAACCAACCAGCCAACAAGTAACAACCAAGAAGTACCAACTAAACAACCACCCAACAACCAACCACCAACCAAGCACCAATGGACAACCAACCACCAACGACCAAAACAAAACCTCCCACACATACTGCCTTAGTCTCACTACCTCTAAACGACGGTTAGAGAAATAAATATGAAATAAACACATATAAAGTCATAAATATGTACACACAGGGCACCCGGCCAGAACATAACCTGCACTCAATCTGTGAGATTTTGACGCCTTGCTTTACTGCCCATGTGGGCAGGGGACCCAGATAACTTCTTGGAGGTTTGCTCCACGCGTGTGGGCTCGCAGAGACGAAACTCCTACCAAACACGTCAAGTCAATCAAGAGGCAACTTCACCTCGAGTCTGGCTCCGCCTTCTGCCGCTAACATCTCCAAACTGAGGTCTGATTCCAACCTCGTTACCTCACTGGCCCCTACTGCTCTTAAAATGCAGCAAAGCTTCTCCCTCACACACATGTGCACGCACACACGTGCACACACCCCACGTGTATACACACACAGTCCTCACACACATGTGCATATGCTTGCACACACGTGTATACACACACGTGCACACACATGTACACACCAGACGTATACACGCACACTCCTCACACACGTGCACACGCTTGACCCACACGCACACACAAGTGTATACACACACACGTGCACGCACGCACACGTGCGCCCTCACATGCACACACGCACACACCAGCACTCAGGCCTCGTGCTCGGCCTTCCCCCACCTGTGCTCCCCTCCTGGCCCCTTGCATGCACACTGGCCACGTGCTCACATTCAGCAGCTACACACGTACCAGCTCTGTGTTCACACAGAGCACACACTAATGACACACCAGATATGCGAGAATATCTTAGCTACACACTCAGATACCAGCTCCATGACAGACACACACACACACACACACACACACACACACGCTAGAAGCTTGTAGACCGACCACGTGAGCGTACGTACCTTTATGTGCAGGGCATAGCTAACGACACGCTCGCACACAGCAGCTGTCTATTGTGCTGACTGGCCACAGCTTGTACGTACACCAGCCACACACCACACGTATGCACGTGCACACACTAGCTAGGTGTTCACACACACCAGCCACATGCACACACGTGCACTACTCCATGCATGTGCACACACCAGCCACACACACCCGCACGCGTTAGCCACACGGACAGACACGCACCAGCTACCCGCTGGCCCCACAGTCCCACTGTGCCTCCCCTGCTGGGGGCGTCCTTCCTGCTCGGTGCCTGGTGGGCTTGTGGCCGAGACGCTGCGTCTCTGGCTCCCCCAAGAGCCCTGTCTGCCCTAGGCAATCTTTTCCTTCTCTCCGTTCTTCAACTTGAGGCCTTGTTCCCAGGGCCTGGTCTTATCAGGCTCCACCACGAGCAACGTCTGTGGCCAAGGGCTTCTGACCTACAGTATGAGCTCTCGTTTGGCTCTCGGCGAAGACCCGCTTCTGCGCCCTCGCCTGGAAGGGGCCGCCTGCGCGCCACGCCCCCCTCGGCCGGGACCCTCCCCACGGTCCGATTACCTGGCAGCATGTGGTGAACGGGGGTGGCTATGTTGATGTCCTGCAGGTGCTTGAGCGTCTCCGTGTGAAAGAGGCGAAGCGTGGAGCCCGAGGTGAAGGCGATCCAGATCCCCACGCCAGCGATGACCATGTGAGAGACCACCATGCCCTCCTCCTGGTGGGCCTCCAGCTGGCTCTGGGGAAATCGAGGAGATGCGATGCTCAGGGCTCTTAGTACCGCCTGAGTCACGCCGCCGCCAGCCACCGGCCCCCCGCGCTGCCACTCAGCCGGGTCGGACAGCTGCCCTGAGTGCGAGTGTCCGGCTGGCACTCCGGGGGTCCCAGGGTGACCCCAAGGGCCTACGGCAAGGGGACCACCGCTCCAAAACAGACACCTCTGTCCGTGAGATGCAAGGTAGCGACCAGACTGCGCTTGTTCCTGCTCTCAAGCGGTATTCACGGTATTTCCCAGGGACCGCGGCCCCCAGCGAGCTCCCAGAAGGCCTGCCCACCGCGGAGCTGGAGCCCCAGGTCGCTGGCAGGTGGGCCAGCGCAGGATAGCAGGGGAGCGGGAAGGTCTGGGAATGTGAAGGCCAGCCAGCTCCCTGGGACGCGGGTGCGTAACCCGCAGTCCCCTTCCCCAAATCCGGAGCAGGGTGGAGGCCCACGCCCGGGCCTCAGGTGAGCTCTGCCTGACCCCACTGTTAGTTGGGCTGCCCGCCAGGGCTGGGGTCGCACACAGTCCGTGCTGTGCTCCCTGAACGCCCTGGGAGCGCAGGGGTCCCGGGGTCACGCATGGCCACGAGGGCTGCCCCTGCGCCTTCTTCTGCACTTTGCGGCCCGTCGCTCCTCCGCTCCTCTTCCCAGAGCCACGCCCTGCACAGGCACCCAGGGCCTACGGGTTCGGCCACCTGGCCCCTCCATGTGGGTGGTCTTCGGCAGCAGCCGCCTGAACTGCTGGGAAACTGACCTTCACAGAACGGGAAGGTCAGGACGTCTGCACACATGAAATCCCTCAGCGGCTCACCATCCCACACGGAGGGGAGCATCCCCGCAGAGGGGGCATATGTGCGCCGAAGAAAGCCAGCCGGACACGCAGCCTTCAGTGGGAAGACCCCAGCACGGTGACCCCGAGGGGCCTCCTCGGGGGGCTGACAGAAGTCCCAGCTCCTCGGTGCTCCGACCGCACCCGTGCCCCTCGCACCGACCACCATGCCGCAGGGGGCGCCCACACCTCCTCCCCCTGAGATGCCCTGAGGCGTCTCCTTGAGGGACCCTGCTCTGCGAGGACAGCCCGGCCTCCCGGGGGTCTCGGGCGGGAGTAACGAAGACCGTTCTGTCCTGCCCTCTGCACTCTTGGCACCAAAGCCACGAGTCCTCTCTTCCTGCCAAATGCCTGGTGTGGCCCGAGCCACGGCTGGCGGACCTTGTCGGCTTCAGGAGGCGGGGCTTGCGGGATGCTGGAGACGCACACCCAGGACGAGACCCAGAAGAGCTCTCCGTGTCCAACGGGGGGGTCCGGACCTCACGGCCCCGAGTGTGGCCCCTGGTGACCTTCCTCAGGTCCCCCTCCTCCGCCGCTGTCCCTGGGCTCACAGTCTGAGCCCACCCGCCCGGGTCCGCATGGACTCCCGGCCCCCCTGGCCACTGTCCCCCTGCGCTCTAGCACGCGGGGCTCCGGGCACATTCACGGTCTGCTTTATTATGGCACCTTGTACGCACGTGTCATGCTCAGAAGATCTCCCCCACGGCTCAGTGATGAGAACATTCCACCGCTCTCCATCTGAGTTTGTGCTTTTGTTTATGTTTCACAATTACCTCCATCTGGAACGTGGAGGAGGGTAGAGACCCTGGGCCTGAGGCACGGCCCCCCGTGTCCACGGAGTGGGGGGGGGGGAGATGTCTGCTGACCCTTCACTGGTCATCTCAGCCTTGCCCTGCTGCTCAGTGCAGCGTGTCTGTGTTCATTAGCGAGTACACAACGCACTTGCCCCCGCGCACACGGCTACACAACGGTTAGCTGAGTTACCTGGTCAAGCAGACACACCTAAGAGGAGCTACCCCCCAGGGCGGGGCCACAGGTCACAGGCCCCTGACCGCCAGGGGGCCGCTCGGCAGAAACGCATCCGTCCCGAGCCGCAGACTGGCCAGAAACGACTTACCTCTATCGTGTGCGTCTCGGTGCTGATTGTGAACACCAGGCCTCCGGATGCCGCCCACAGTGTGTCGTCCGCCATCACGAGGCTCCTGACTGGCAGGACGCCTAGTTTTATCACTTTCTGAGGCTCGGAATTCCAGGATCCATCTTAAAAAGAAAAGTCATTTTCCTTTAGACTCAGCTATCCGTGCACAGGACCTGGGGACCAGGGTCACAGGTCATTTCGTGCTTGTCCTTCAGGTTTTTTAAGGACGGGCTACACCCAACCTGGGGTCTAGAGTCACGGGCTCTACCAGCCAAACCAGCCAGGCGCCCCGCACGCTTTCTTAAATAGCAAGCAAAATACTGCGGGTACTTCGGAGGCTGCTGCCTGGGTCTGGATGTCCTGGACTGGAGGAGTTGGTGCCATTTCCAGAGGCCACCTGACTGAGCGACGCTGCACAGAGCAGCGCCCTGACCGCAGCCCGGCCGCCTGGTACGCACCATGCCACCCAGCCTCAGCGTCCTTCTCCGTGACACGGGGACAACTCTGCCACGCACCCCCGGGGCCCCGTGAGAGCGCGAGGGGCGGCAAGGCGATGGGAGGCTCAGCACACAGCGCCCATGCACCCACGTCCGGCCAGTCCTGTCGTCCACGACGGTAACGCACGGAATGACTCGGTCGTCAGGAGGGCTCTGCACCCGGCACGGCGTGGACAGCGTTCGCATGTCCCCACGACCTGCCCTCGCCGCTGAAATACCCCTTCCCACGCACGTGCGGTCGGGACCGACCACGTCTTCGCTGAACTTAGTAAGAAGCCAGAACTGAGGGAAGACGCTTGCCTCTCCGCTCGGGAACTCGCTCCGCTCCTGACGCACAGGCGGGACGACGTGCTTGGGTTTGAAAATATTTTCAAAGACCCACTGATGAGGCCTGTCCCGCTTTACCTGACGCGTCAGTCAACAGGCAACGGGGACGGCGATAAAAAGCATTTAAAGCAAGACTTAACACACGTTTTCAAAGTGACTGTGTGATTACCCTGGGAAACATTAACATAAGTTCTTCGGTTTTCCAAGTACCCATTACCGACGCCATCGCCATCGCGCCTAAAAACATAACCACAACTGTGAGTCCACCGACGCGCTCGTCCTAATGAAATAAGCGCTCTGCTCAAGGAAGCGCGTAAGGGCCCGGCTCCACACCGAGGGGGGCTTCTGGCTTCTACAGGAACCGCCGAACCTTCCAGCCCAACCCCGTTCACAAGGACCTGTCCCGAACCGAGGGTGCCGAGGCCTGGAGGTACCGGGCAAGTTCTGCCTCTCTGACATACTTTCAAGTTATCACACAAGCAGTCCTGTGTGCATATGCACACGTTACGTGGTCACACATGCAATCTCACACGCACACACGGATAGACAAGTCACACGCGCGCATACATGCACATGTGCACGCACACAAGCAGTCACACGCGCGCACACAGTCCCATGTGTACACACACGCACACACGTACGCACACACTCAATGACGTGTGCACACACACACACACAAGCACACGGGCCTCTTCATGCAGGACTCACGACCCTGCAAGGCCCTGCAGTCCCCAGGATTCCGGAGGTTCGGACGGCAGACACGATCCTCCCCGGCACACACGGGGGCTGAGAGGGCAGGCCCGAGGACGCCCGCCCCACCTGACCGCCCGGGCGTCCGCGTCCTTGGGCCACCGTCACGCAGACCCTGCCGATTGCTCGGAAGCAAGAGACCTGCTGCAGACAAGGTCTCCTGCTTCGGGAGTGACTTCCAACCATCCAACTCTGTTCCCCGAGCCTCGGAGTTACTCCTCCTGCAGACCCTGTGCCCTGTGCCCTCGCACCAGATCCCCGGGGGCGGCAGGGAGGGCACCCCCTTGGTCCGGGGCTGCTCCAGCCGACAGCCCACCCGCCTGGGGACAGGCTCTCGCTGGGATCCTCGCCCCGACCTGAGTGCTCAACCGGGCAGGTCTCCCACCGAGAACACGGCAGCCGTGAAGCGACCTCTCTCCAAAGACGACACTGGGACGGCCCACGGGTCCGTGAGCACGTGTTCCACAGCCCGCAGCACCAGAGAAACGGGACACTTGTGGGAATGGCCGTCCTCAGAAAGACACGACGTACCAAGGGCTGGCGAGGACGCGGAGGAAAGGGAGCCCGTGTGCACTGTCGGGGACATGACGGGCCAGCGACTCTGGGAACAGCGTGGAGGCTCCTTGAGAGAGCAGAGCTACCGTCCGGTTCAGCAGCCCCACTCTGGGCGCCGGTCCCAAGGGGATGCAAGTGCCCACTCCAGGAGGCACCCCGACGTCTGCTGCAGTGTCATTCACAACCAGCAGCGCACGGAGAAGCTCTAGGGGTCCGTCGACGGCTAAATGGATAGAGGAGTGTGTGCGCGTGTGTGTAGGTGTGCGCGCACACGATGGAATGTAATTGGAAAATGAAAACAAGGAAACCCTACCGCTGGTAAGGACACGAGGGAACCGTGCGGTGCCGCGCTGAGTGAGAGGCGTCAGAGACGAGCACCATGCGCTCTCACTCGCGTGTGGGAGCTGAGACCCTCTAACTCGCAGCAGCACAGACGAGACGGGCAGTCCCGGGGGACGGGGTGCTGGGGAGAGGATGCTTAAAGGCGCACCCCGGCCGCCAGGAGCTAAGCCCTGGGACCTGCGCCCGACGGCCTGACGGTCCACGGCACCGCGTCAGGACCGACCGAGCCGCGAGACAGAAGGTCTGAGGGGCTCTCACCGCAGACGGAGAGACGGAGACAAGGGCACGAGGCGCAGGGTTAGCTGACGCAGCGGCAGCGACCGCAGCACACGCGGGTCCAAACCTTGGCCGCGCGTCACGGCGCGTGTGAATCACATCTCAGTAAAACGGGGGGAAATAGGCTTCACCAGCCCCAAACTCAATAAATATGAACTGTGAGTAAACTCAGCGCCCTGGGAGACGTAAACCTCCGTATCCCAAGCAGCGTAGGAAGCTCAGTGGTTGGGACTGAAATCGGGTACCTTCAGACCTGAGTTACGGACTCAGAGCTCGCGTGAGGCGCCCAAGCCGACGTAGCCCACGGGAGGAATTCACACCTGAGTCAACGGGTGCTTCACTCCAAACACAGCCGAGCCCACTCGGAAACCACGCGTCCAAGCCGCGGCGCCCACTCTAGGAGGCCCGGCTGCTGTCCTGGCGAAGCCGCTGCCCGCTCTCAGATGCCCACGGGAGGCCCACGGGAGGCCCACGGCCACGCCCGCATCCCCCGCCCACCCTGCCCGGCTCCCCCTCCACAGGGACCTGCAGCGGCTCCTTTCCCCAGGACGATGGGCCCCCCCTCAGGCTCGGCCCCACTACCTCCCTGCGGGAGCTCTGACCCAGCACCTCCCAGGGCTCCCTGGGCACTGTGAGCACCCCGAGTGGGAGAAGCGGGACTCGCTCCCATCAGCAGCCCCTGGTGATGAGCCCGGGGTCACCGGAACCGAGCCAACACTCAGGATGTCCCTGAGATGCTGATGGACAGTGGCACGGCGCCTGGGAGGTCCCTGTGTGGGCCACGGGTGGGCAGACGTCATGAACGAAGAGGGTCCCAGAGAAGCCGGGGAACCCATGCTCCCTGCGGGTTTAGCCCTCGGCTTCCACACACCTGACCCTCGGGGGACTGCTCGGGGGCTGCTGCGGGACTGGGGAGAGGGGGGGTACTGAACACTGATGGGCACGGCGCTCACGGGGGCCCCACGATGGGATCTGCACCCCCACAAGGGGAGCTCACGGTCTGTCCACCAGGAGGACGCCGTCCTGCCCTGAGGAGGTGCCCTCGGCAGCAGAGTGACTCCCAGGGACCAACTTGCTGCCCTGCTCGGGGCTCCAGCCTCCAGAGCCTTGGGCCAGGCCGACCAGACACCACGTCCGACCCCACATCTGACCCCACGTCCCAGTGGAGGCCGGGAGGGACGCAGTGGACCCAGTGGACACCCCGCACCCCCGCACAGCCGCGTCATCTCCAGAATGAGGGCGCAGTGAGGCCAGTGCTGGGGAACCGGAGCTCCTGGGCATCAGGAGCAGGATGGGCAGGATGTGGAGCAGCTGGACGTCCCGGCTGCCAGCCTGGGAGCCGCGCCCAGGGGCCCCGAGAGGCTACAGACCCGCTGTGCCCCTCTGTGCCCCTGTGTCCTCGGAAGCCCCTGGGATGCCGGGCCACACGCGAGACGAGAGCAGGAGCCTGAGGAGGAGGGACGCTGGCCAGTGTGAGCGGCTCGGCAGTCACGGCTATGGGGCTGGTGCACGCGGGGTCCTGCCACTCCCGTAGGCGGCCTGTGGTGCCTGCCACCCAGGAAGACAAAGCCCTGCGGCCCTGAGTGAGGGCAGGGGCCACGAGGGGCCGCGAGGGGCCGGAGTCCGGGCGGTTGGGAGAAGGACGCGCACCAACGGTACTCTGCGCAACGGGGAGGCGCCGGCCGGGAGACCCACGTCTGGGACCACTTCCTGCCCGGGCAGCTGGGGACTCGCGCTTCCCGCCATCCTCTTGGGACACGCGGTGACAGACCCTCCCGGGGACGTGACCCGGGGACACGATGCTCTGGCCACAGCAAACCCCAGAAATCGCTCCGAGACCGGATGCGCCGACACGTGCACGCGGCACAGACACGCTTACCTTCTGCTTTCGCGTAGACGGCCACGGCGCCGTTGACCAGGCCGGCGTATAGGCTCTGGGGCGTGCAGGCGAGGCTCAGGACAGTGGACTTGTCCGGGGTGAAGAAGCGCTGCAGGCACACCTTCTTGGAGCCCTGGCTGCTCTTGTACACGGAGATGCTGCGCGGGCACGGCGCCGCTGATGTGCTCGGGGGACGCGAGCCCAGCGCCAGTGCCCCAGCCCCGCCCCTGCCCCCGCCCGCACGGAACGCTGCTGCCACCCCCACCCCCGCCCCGTCTGTCCCCGTGCTGCGGAAGGAACCACTCCCAGGTGACCTCACGGCCGGAAACCACCGCAGCGCGCTGGGAACGGCGGCAAGGCTGCCCACGCGTGCAGCAGGGACCCCGGCCTGTCCGAGCCCAGCGTCAGCACTCGGCTGCGTGGACGGCAGGACTAAGACGACAGGCCGGGGGAGCCCGGCCGTGCCCGCCGCGGGGCCGGACCCCTAACGGCCGGGACGGGC